>JAQBSW010006554.1:0-47628 GCA_029291075.1 Eudiplozoon nipponicum | reverse complement strand
ACATGTTTTATACATGCATGTAAACAATATATTTGTATGTAAACATACATAAACGCGTATAATTAAGCATACAAGTACAGAATCAGACCTCCATTCATGCCTATTTAGAGTATAATTAAATTTCTCTGCGAAGTGAGTTCAAGCAGTCTATAGATTGCCGGACCTATGCGGTGCGCTACAAGGTATTTACGTCCAATATCTTCATTTTTACTCCGAATATCACCACATCAAGAAGCAATCAATATGACAACTGGAAAATATTTCTTTTAGTAAATATGTTTATAACATTGCATAATTCCTACATTTCTAAAATTAAATCTGCAATTTCCTTTAAATGTTAAACGTAAATCTATAAAACATGAACTTACTTTAAACCTAATGAATAGATTGGTTCCAGATTTATACAAATGCCAATTTGAATTGATTCAAGAGAAAACAAAAATAAGATCCACATTATCTTACTTTTCGCACGTGGATGGTTTTAACTATATAGAACATTTTACCCATAGTGCACGTGACACAGAGTAAAAGAATGACAGGATCAGACATAACAGACAGTCTTGGAATTTTGGCATCTATAGACAGACCACAGATAAAATTAATGCCATTGTAGTGGTAAATCTTTTAAAAATAAATCAAATGAGAATCAGATGGAAAAGATTAATATATTCCAAACTTGTCCGCGGCAAGTTCCGGACAGTACGTAAAGAGTTCAGAAAAAGGAATAAACAGGTCTATTGGATAATTGCCATTTCTACGTTATACAATGCTTAGTTTAAACCTACAAATGCATGTTTATAATGAAATTGGTATTCACATCAAGATCGCAATCTTGATTTTAATAATTGATTTCAAGATGAACAAATTTATGTCCTCTACTTTTTCTATATTTAGGAATGAATTTTATAAGCAAATTACATGTGTTCCAATGGGACAACCACTGACAGCTCCAACAGCTAATATCTTCATGCATTATATGGAGAAAAACCTCTTAGATATGACACCCCTAAATCCAAAACCGTATTATTTGTGGGTAACATTTTAGTTATTTGGAATCACGTAGATGAAGAACTGATAAATTTCTTTAACTTAGCAAATCAGGTGAGCGAACTGAAATTTACAATTGGATACGAATCATGTGGCGAATTACCATTTCTGAATGTCAAGTTAATTAGAAATGCTAAAAAAATTAGAACGAGATATTTATAGGTTGGATACTTACTCAGGTATGCTTCTTAATTTCATGTCAAATCATCCATATGGAATTAAAATCGGTATATTGAAGTCGATGACAATCGGAAACATAAGATTAACAGATACAATACATAGGGAGATTGAATTAGGTAGACTGTGAGCAATAATCAATGTTAATGGGCAACATCGTAAATTAATAGGAACAACTATGAGGAGTTTCATAAGTAAATTTAATCATAATAGGAATTACGTGAAGTAATGGTAATGTTTGACTACAAAATAAGTAGGAAAATAAAAACAGTAGTATTGAAATGCAATACGCGTACTATTTTAAAACAGACCCTTAACCTAGGCAATTAATTTCCCAACGAAAAGGAGAAATTTGAACCGATGGACACATCATTAATGTATAATACTCCATGTAAGGATTGAAACCGTATGTGGGTTGGTGAAACTATGCGTCTAATTAAGGTAAGAGGGGAACATAGATCTGCATGAAAATACGGGCATGTTAATAAATTCGATATTGCACGTCATACAGTAGAGACCCAACACACAATTAACTGGAATAGTTTCAGACGCATATCAATATGTGCTTTTAATAGATCGCCAAGAATGGAATTGAAATTGAGAAATGATGTAATGCATTAAACAGCTGTAGTAAAATCAATAGGCCCGATTTGGAATACAGCACTAAGTAATGGCAGGAAGCGAAGGTTGACGAAGGAGATGCGGAAACTCGTTAAAGTTAAAGAGTAAGAGCGTTGGATTAAAATTTATTTAAAGATGGTGAAGAAGAATAATTAATTACTACCTTAGGTTCTTTATGGAGTTTACCAGTTCGTAAACATTTGCGTTTAAAAAGTACCGTTTCTATGCACTACTACTATAATCGTTATTTAAATAGGCAATTCTGTCAATTAAATACAGTTTTTTGCCAAGAGCTAATATATATGCAAGTATGTATTAGTTTTTGCGAACCAAGTAACAAATTAGTTCAGTTGTGACCAGAAGGATAAACCAAAGGCAGCATGAACGGAAAGTATCTGAGCGTAATATTTTGTTTAGGCGATGGAGACTCATCAGTAGGAGCTGTTATTACGCCCTTTAACCACTATCTGTTTGGGTGAGGAATGTGGAATGTACCGTCCTATTATTCCACATTCCTCCCCCAAATATATAGTGGTTAAAGGGCGTAATACCGGCTTCTACTGATGAGTCGCCAGTAAGCTCGAAACGAATGTGCATTCTGTCAATTCTTTTATGACCCGCTTTTTATTTTTTCTTACTATCTTAATGAAACACAGTATTTATTTACCGTAAAAATTAGCGACCGGGATATTCACAGTATCTTGCTCCACTCGTAAATACCTCATTTAAGAAGATGGTGTAAAAAGTAAGTCTGACGTGTGTAAAGAATAGTTGTCATTTCTTATTTTAGTTTCATTTGATTGAAAATACACGTGCAATTGATTATAGGTAATTTATCACTTTTCAGTTCTCAACAAACACACCTACATAAACAAAAGCACGGCGTACGCTTAGATAGTGGATAGTTAGTGTGTGTTATTAGTTCAGTGTAATTTACTTTCGATTAGTTTACATGCAGAGACACACACGCACAAACAGGCATACATGATATATTAATCTAGTGAGAAGACAGTTATTTATTGGAGATCTTCCTGCAAGTATAAACGAAACAATTTAACCTAAATCTAACACTTGACTTACTGATTGTAAAATTGTCTGTGAGACGACCTTGCCGTTGAAAAAGCTTCCGATTCAAGAAGCCGAAATATTTGGAGGAAAGCTAGACAGGGGATGTAAACACCTTGTTGTGCACAGCACGGTCCATGTAATTAGCCTTTTGTTTCGTTTAGAGTCTACGAATGTAAAGATGAATTAATACTCTCTATTTTGCATTAGCAACAGCTAGTTTCGTAATTTCCTTCAGTCTAATCGTGGTTTAGCCACAGACCTACGTGTCGCTTGATCAGATTGATTTGAATAATATTAAATTAAATTTTATTTTTTAATTCTGTTGTCTAGCTTCATTATAATAAATTTCCATTATTTTTTGTACTTTTCTGTTTTTAAAGTTATTGTTAACTTCTGTTGGGAAAAAACGACTGATAAAGGTTTTTGCTTCATTCCCGTGTAACAGTTTTAAAAATTACAAAACTTTTCATTATACTGCTCTTTAATGAAGGATTATAAAGTAGGATTTCGGCATTAATTTACCCAATAGGGAGAATACTTACGTGGAGGTTCCAGAACAGCAGACACGTCTTCTGTCACGGCATAACTTGAAATATTCCAGATTTTCACTTTTCCGTCAACATCAGCCGTTGCTAAATAACTGTTTGAAGTATCTACCGCCATAATAATATTGCTCACTTATGTAAAGGAAATGACATTTTATAGAAATAAAAGTGAATTAAAAGCGGTGCAAACTTAAGCACAAATAACAAAAGAAATTAAAAACAATTTAATCTATTTATCTGTTTGACATTTTTGCACAAACGTTAAATATGAGTTCGTCCAGTTTATTAATGAAACGTCGGCCAAATGTTGAATAACAATGTTTATTTATAGTATTTTGTTCATAATGATATCTACATTACCTGTCTGCATATGGTGATTTAAATAATTCAATTGTGTAGTACGTTTTGCGCACCCTGTAACAAATTAGTTTACATATCACCAGAAGGATAAGCCAAAGTCAGCATCAACGAAACGTAAAATCTCGTGCACATTAGTTTCGTGCTTACTGGCGACTCATCTTTAGGAGCATATATATATTTTGGTAAAAAATGTGGACAAATTGAACCGCACAATCTCCTTTAGAAATGTATAATCCTGCATTAGTGAAGCTAGCTTCATACATAGTATTTGATAATGCGACTTCAACATCATCTCACTCGATATAAAACATATACCGAACATGTAAAGGATTCTAACTCTATGGCTATTATGTCAGTACCGGATGCCAACATTATGGTATCGAAAATGTAAATGGTTAAACGAATATTGGTTGCGCGGGCGGTGATAATTATTATAATCAAGTCTGCGATCATTACATAAGCACCTGACCAAATAAATATTTACATATGCCAGTATGAATTACGAATATTATAATTTAGAAAAGGCAATTTATGGTACATGGGACCAGCACAATGGATTTCAATGTATGATTAAGTTCACCAAAATTGAGAATTACAACAATTTCTGAACACCTTTTACTCCAGTTACTAAATAATTGATTGTTAACTGTTTAATGCAAACTGTACCACCATCTACGGAATGTCATCTGGTTTTCAGCATCAATAACAGATCTGAAGAAAAAAATTTCAGCCGCTGTTGATGGCTACCTTTTTAAAGCCGTGCTCATTATTATCAAATAGAAACAGAAGCAAGAAAAAACTGATATCAAGTCAATATATACTATAGTTCTTAACCTATTTTACTTCCAATTCATTTATGTATACATGTCCACTGTTTTGCTTAATTATTAACGGTCATATAAGAAATGATATGCCTATTAGTAGGTAAGCAAATCATCGCAAGTAATTTTAATTAAGAAATATTTGTTTCACTAAGGCAAAAATATTTTACATTGCAGGTATAAAAAAACAATTAAAAACGGACCAATTTCCTTTCGTCAGAAATCAGCTCTACTTTAAAATCTGCTCCATTAAAGTCAATTTTTTAAAGCAAGGAAGATGAAATTGTATTAAATACAAACATATAAAACAAAAATCAAGAACTGCGAAATACGCCTGCTGAGACAAGCACAAGCACACAAACAAATTACCAGTTTAAATTTAATTCATGCACGACCTTTTTTTATTTATTAAGCCAAAGATTGAGGATGATCAATACAACAGCTTGCGATATGCATTACACACTTGCGTTTTGCGCTTTTAAAAAACTGTAAATCTACCTCATTTGCAGCGTGATTTTAACAGCCTATGTTCGGCTACTGTGGAAGCGTTTGCCCATTTGCCAGCCCTGTTTAATCAAAATTATCTTTGAATCGATTTCTTTATTAAGCAGTTAGTACGGCTTACATGACGAAGTGAACAGCTACTATATTTAAAAATCATAAATGCTTGAATTTTAGAATTAACCACAGGATTCATGTATGTATTCAAATTATAAATGCACAAAAATGGCTGAAATAAAATTTATACATTGCTAACAAATTAGCTTCTGTAAATTTGTCGAATAAATAATAAATGCGGCAAATATAAAATGACAATACTAATTTAACACCATGAATGTATATTGTGTGCAAAATTATGGATTGGTATTTCAATATAATGGGTTGAGACACTAGATTTGAAATCGTCTACCTATTTAGTCGCATTTAAATTTGCAAAATATGGAATTCATCTCTAACTCAACCACATAATGCTTACTCTATATTTCCGGAAACAACTCATAGTCACTTCCACTGTTGTCAAAAAATCACTTCGAGGATAATTTGTGTAACCTCAATTCGCTCATTATGTGAACTTTCAAAATTTTTTAAATGATATTTATTTAGTTTTTCACAAAAGCATTACAGCTATAGTGATAAAAACCTAATTAAATTTTACGATTTTTTAAGTATCAAGCCCCATTTTTATTGAGATAAACAGGCTTCACTTTATAGCGTTAATAATTAATCGTTAAAAGTTAATTTTTCAAAATATAAAGAAAAAAGCACTTAGTGCCGAATAAATGTGTGGTCAAATATTAGAATGACATCGGCTCAATAATCAATTTCACAAGAGTGTACATGAAATGTATACAATGACAAGTTGTGAGATTTTATTTTTGTTTTTTCAAAAATAAATTAGAACTAAACCAGCTGATACAAAGAAAAGGATATATTTCCTAACAATCGCCCTATATAAATGAATATATTTTTTATAGTACAGAAAGACCCTTGTTTAACGCAATCAAGAAAATATTAAATATGCGATGACAATTTTTATCTAATTGAACTAATGACAACACAGCTGAATTAACACTTTGAAGGCATATTGAAATTTATCGTAGTTTGGATAAGCTCGGCGTCAATAATTTTTAGAGTTTTCTATACTACTGTCGATGCTTATATCTCTTAAAATTTAACTAAGAACGTAGGGCCTGTTTCTCTAGACATTCAACACAACAAAAATTATTCAAATAATTTTCATAAACAGTAATTACAAAATATTAAATATAAAATGAAAGATAACTTTATTTATTAGCAATAACTATCTACTTATAGCGTTGATTTAACTCAAAAGTTCCTTATTGCTCGCAGTATTTAACACTTTTATAAAGGTATATAATTATAATCCTATTAAATAATTAGTCTTAACATCAATGAAATGAAAAATACATTAAACATTTTCCAATTATTATGTTTTACTTTTTCTCCCGCACGTGACAAATTATGTTTGCGAAATTTTGGATGTTTTATGGAATTGATAATCGGGCTTTTAAAATTTAAACAGGTAAAGAAAGGATTTTCTGATAAGGTTCGTGATAATCACCTTTTTATGATTGTATTTAACTATGGCTGGCGTGCACCTGGTATGCTTTAATTCTGGAATGTATTTCGATTTACATTGTCGTGAATCTACTTCACTTCATCATATCGCATTTTTGTAGCCCAAAATAAAAACATTCGTAAAATTATTTAAAAAATATGGATATTTTGGCATAAGGAAAAGTTTCAAGACTAATAAAAATTAGGGCCGAACTGTCATTTAGTTAACAGTCTTATGGTAATATGTAGAGCACCATGTAGTGTGGTGTCTGTTCAGTAATGACAGATTGTGGATGGTTAGTTGGAACTTTGGGTCTAAATGGATGCCATATGAGCTCCACCTAAGGGAAAAATAGACTAACCAGGTTACATTAGTTAGTATATAACTGAAAATTGTGTGCAGTGTAGTGTGCAGCAGGATGGCTCAGTGGTTAGAGCACCAGATTCCGAAGCAGACGTGCCCAGGTTCGAGTCCTGTCCGCGGCAAATTCTGGCCAGTACATGATGAGTTCCCAATAAGGACGAAACCGGTCTACTGGATGAATTGCCTTTTCTACACTATACAATTCTTAGTTTATACTGACCTATGTAAGTAATTAATGGGTCAGGTGTTTATATCAAGACCGCAACCTTGATTATAATAAATGTAGAACCTTAGTTAAAAATTATCACTTAATACTAATAATAATAGGTATTAATGGTGTTATAATACAGGAAAAATAATTATAGAGATTACTATAACCATACTGCATGGTATTATTATCAAAGCAGTAGCATTCATTATCATCATTAATATTATGCTGATTTATTATTATTATTAATAAAATAAATATTAATATCAATATAATTTACTTTGATATAATTAGTGCTAGTATTATTATCAATAGTTGTACTATTATTATTATTATTATTATTATTATTATTACACATATTTTTATTACTATTAGATTATTATTATTATTATTATTATTATTATTATTATTATTAGTATTGTTATTATCAATACTATTACTAATATTATTATTAGTATTATTAATAATAGTAATTAAAATAATATTATTACTAGTATTAGTAAGAGCCGGTACTACGCCCTTTATCTGCTATATTTATGGGTTAGGAATGTAGGAAAATAGAACGGTACAATCTCCCACATTCCTCATCCAAATATATAGCGGGTAAAGGGCGTAATACCGGCTCCTACTGATGAGTCGCCAGTAAGCACGAAACGAATATGTACGAGATTATACTTTCCGTTCATGCTGTCTTTGGTTGATCCTTCTGGTCATATTTAAACTAATATTTTAATAGGTGAGCAACACCTAATACATACTTGCATATATATTAGTTCTTCACAAAACACAGTTCCTAACTTTTATTTTGCTATTATTATTATTATTATTATTATTATTATTATTTATTATTATTATTATTATTATTTTTTATTATTATTATTTGGAATATAGTATCCCTTTGTAAATGAAACATTCATTTCATGTCAACAAAGAAGATCCCATGAATTCTTTTCCTGAGTGTTTTTATTTTGACAAACAAAATTGTGTATGTAAAAATAGACAATTGTGTTTCTGATGATTTATTTGTCATAATTATATTTTATAGTCTAAATTTCGCATAGATGTCCGTTTATTAATAATTGGAATAAGAAATGCTTATTACATTAATCCACATAATTTAACATTCCTTGAGAAGAAATTAATTTAATCATGAAATATTCTCATATATTGAAATAAAACAGTAAGTTATATTTATAAAAACGTTGTACGTGTCTGCTTGAAATTTTGGGCATGAAAATCGGCATTTCAGAATTTAAAAAAATGTATTATTCCGTCATGATATATTGGGCGATTACTACGCAATGTTGATAAGCACAATAGCTCAAAATTTATATAATGCTTCTCCAACGAAATTATAAAGATCATTATATTTGCTCAATTATGGAAATCAGTTTAAATTAAACAAGTTATTGGTAAACACTTCAAAGCTGAAAAAGCAAAATCCTAAATTTTCCATACAAATTAAACACGACCTTTCAAGCATTGAAAATTTATTTATAAACGTAAGACAAAGATCACCGTTTTCGTGCGCTGTGAATTCACTAATCAATTCACATGAGTAGGCGTTCCAGAAACGAACAATACCGTTGCCACCACACGAGACCAAATTAGCGCCGCTCAAACTTCCAGGACTAACACGCCTTCGTGTTTGTAACACCAAAAGCCGAGAGATGTTGAAAAGCATGTCTTTATCCTAAAATAGTTTCCAGAAAATTTATAAATTATTGAACAAAATCAACAATATAACAATATTCGGTAAAATGCAATACATTCTGAATTTAATTCGATATAAAAAGGTGCTAATGATTTTTGCTAAAAAAGCCAGCAACCAAACAAGCCTATGTGTAATATTTGTGAATGCTTCTTTCTATTTTTTTTAAAAAAAATATAGCGAAGCGTACAGAGCTGATAGTAATAAAACGACATTTGAAATAATTATATTTATTGTAGTACTATATTTCTTACACTTCAGCCCTGCAGCTACGTGACGAAGAATTGGAAGTAGTTGACAAGTTTCCGTATTTTGTTAACTATATTAATAACGCAGTCCATCGAAGTGATGAGGTGAACATGAGAATCGCAAAAGCTAGTATAGATTTCTACAATCTTCAAACTTTATAGAAATAACATTATCTCACAGTGACAATAGGTCATTTTTAGATTTTATCTAAACGTGCAGATTTGTTACGCAATACTGGAACGAGTTTTTTCCAATTCAGAGACCTTGCACACTTACTGACATTCAACTATTGCTGCTTGAAGAGCATAGCTTATATTAGTTACCAAAAACGAATAAGCAAAGTTGACATCCGTTAACGTAATGAATATCGGCCTGCAAGTACTCCTCGTTAGAAAAAACAACCTAGACTCTAAAAACAGCGCTGGCTCGGTCACGTTTTACGTGTGCCCTCAATTCGATTTTTTCTTAGAGCATTATTGTCACAACCAGCGCCAGATCGGCATAACGAATAATGTGTAAATGGCATAAACACCAGAAGTCAACTAAACTCAAATGAGGTATTACAAGACCCGTTCATCTAACAGAGCGGAATTGTTCATTGAAATCCTGAGTGACTGGACACCAAATCAAATTCAATGAGTATCTTCTTTCAAAATTCTAATAGAAGCATGCTCTTATTGATTTTCTCTTCTTAGTTGGACAAAGTTTACTGCGCAATTTGGTCGTTCTTATAAAAGAGATATATTGAAAACCACAAGGGAGCTGTATTGCCGATTTCGCCTTTCTTTAAATCTCAATTGTCCATACTGCAGTTGTATGGAGGTCAAGATTTCCCAATTACTGTGCCTTATCTGGGCAAATTACTCGATCTGTATTAGGTATGCCCATTCATAAAACACACTTCTTCAGTAATTTTTTTTTCGTTTTAAATTATTACTTTTTCGAATCTGTTTATTTAAAAATGATTTTTATTATAAGTTTTATCTATTTCATAATAAATTCCTTCATTGTTATATGACAGTGATGCATCAGAAATTGAACGGTAATTGCAACGCTCTGGTTTATTTAAGCTTTGGTTCGTTAGTGTAAAAAATGAACAGCACTAAACTCATAAAACATGCAAGATGAGAAAAACTATGTTACTATTTTTTATGTCTTGTCATTTTATAGCAGATCGTATGTCTAAAAGAAACTAATTAACTGATTTTTAAATGTTTTTAGGCTAGCTAGTTTTATGGACACAACTTAGACAATTCGTTGTTTCATTATATCTATCCGTGAGCATTCGGTGAACGTCAAGCTGACATAAAACTCAGAGGTGTCAATAAGAAATAATTCAGGATCAGCCCATTTTCTACGCCAAAATTTTAACTAATGCAAAACTAGCTATAGGAACATTGGTTGCGCAAGAGGCAACATCAATTATTTAAAGAAGGACTACAATCTTTAATTAAATAATGTAAAAATATTAGCACTTTAGTTTCTCTTGGATGAGTGAAACACGTGCAGTTAGTTATATGTAGTTGACTACTTCGCAGACAAAAAAACGCGTGTACACAAAAACATTCACATAAATTTGAATTTCATGGTATTGCAGCAATGAAGCATGTGGTTTGTGCTGGTATAACGCTGAGTAGTAGTTTTAGTAGTAGTAGTAGTAGTATTATTATTATTACTATTATTATTAGCAGTAGTATTAGTAGTAGTATGAGTAGTAGTTGTTTTTGTTGTTGTTGTAGTTGTTGTTGTTGTTGTAGTAGTAGTAGTAGTAGTAGTTGTTGTTGTTGTTGTTGTTGTTGTTGTAGTTGTAGTAGTAGTAGTAGTAGTAGTAGTAGTAGTAGTAGTAGTAGTAGTAGTAGTAGTAGTAGTAGTAGTAGAAGACACCTATAATTTCACTTAGATAAGTGTACACGACCCGTAACTGATTACTTCTCAATCCAATACAAACAGAGCAAATAAGCACAGGCATGGCGTACGCTTATCTAGTGAATTGTCATTAGGGTTTATTAGATAACTGTAATTTCATTTAATGAGTGTGCACATGCGGAAATAAACACAAAAATACAAACTTGCCTATGAAAAAGCCAGTTATGCTTAAGAAATCTAGAAATATGCATTTAAAACTAAATTTGCAAGTTGACTTGTCAGATTGTTTGTTGGATGTGCTTTCCGTTGAAAAGGTCTTTCGATACCGGAAGACCAAATATTCTGAGTAAAATTGAAGACAGTGAACGCAAACACCTTGTGTGCAACAAGTGTCAGGTAATTAAAACACTAGTTGCCAATCTGGTAATTTTATTGATAGTATAACTGGCATTTCGAACGCTAAAAACAGATTTGGAGGTGTAGATGCTTTAGGCAAAATATTAATATGCTTGTCTTGCATCTCAAAAACGGCACATAGATTATATCAATTTCTTTTAGGCTGGTGAATTGTTTAGTGTTTATCATAATATAATACAAATACATTTATTTACGTTGACAGACGATGTGCGTTTACAACGCTGAGTTAGACGTCTGGCCACCTGCTCTGTGTTTGTATTCCAAATAACTATCTCACCATCATAGGAGCCTGTGACAAGACTGTTTGGCGGCAGTGAGCATCCAGCTAGTACATCATCTTCATGCTCCTTTTACATAGAATAAAAACGACACGTGAAAGATGTAAATAAATTTCTTTTAATTTGAATGCCTAAAATGACTATGAAAGTTAAACCAAATTATTATTATTACTAATATTACACATTAAGTATTGCATTACGTATTAGCATAATATTATGAACGGATGTGATTTGCCTTTCATTTCAAAGTAGTTCTAAAATTCCTTGTTTTTTATTATATTCATATGTTGACAGTTAAATACTGTTTGTTGCGGAGAGCTAATATGTAAGTAGGAAGGAAAGGTGACCTAGTGGGTAATTAGCCTAGTTGTACCAGTGGAGGAATTAGGTAGCATGACGTGGAAAGTATAATCTCATGCACATTCGCTTCGTGCTTACTGACGAGATTATACTTTCCGTTCATGCTGCCTTTGGCTTATCCTTCTGGTCAAAACTGAACTAATTTGTTACTAGGTTCGCAACACCTAATACATACTTGCATATATAATAGTTCTTCGCAACAAACAGTATTTAACTGTTGTATATTAAATTGAATGATGTCATGTTTACTGCGAAATGTGATAACTGATATCGATCAAGGCCAGAGTGTATGGATTTACTGAAGTAACTAGTGTTCAGAAATTGTTGTAATTCTCAATTTGGATGAACTTTAGCATAAATTAATAGCCATCAGGTTGGTATCATGTACCGACTCGGAAACCATAGTGTTAGTATCCGGTACTCAATCGATTTCAAAAGAAGGTATCAGCTACTAACACAATAGCCATAGTGTTAGTATCCTTTACAGACGCGGTATATATATTATATAGTGTGAGTGAGCGTCGAAGTCGCATTGTCGTAGACTTTATATGATATTAGCTTCACTATTGCAGGTTTACACATTTGTCTAGGAGATTGTACCGTCCTATTATCCCACATTCTTGACCAAAATATATAGTGGTTAAATGGCGTAATACCGGCTCCTACTGATGAGTCGCCAGTAAGCATGAAACGAATGTACATGAGATTAAACTTTCCGTTCATTCATATGATGAATTTGTATACAATTTTTTTCAGCTAATAAAAGCATTCACTGTCATCACTACCCGCGAAAGCAACTATTGTTTAATTATACAATATATAGTGTAGCGCAATTAAAAATGTTATGTTCGTGATTGCTTAGGAGCTATGCAGCCGAAATTCCCATTAATGTACAATTTATGTGAGATTTCTAGGTGTAAACGCTACATATCTTACCTCCATACATAATATTTTCACTGCGATTTTACCCTCGTTACAGTTTTTCATTTTGAACTTATGATAATTATAGAAGATCAAAACGCGTTAGTATATATTTATGACTAGTTATTCGATAATAAATAACAGTTATGATAGAATGGAGAGGTTATTATCTCAACTTTGGAAACGTTCATAAAAGTTTTTCGTGTTCGGTGAAGTAATTCGTTTTCCTACTTTATTAAATCTTGCAAAATTAATTAAGAAATGCCACCTTTAGTTTAACGAGTACTCGATAAGAGATAAGCTTCCTATAAATTTACGCCATCGCACATTTAATCTATTTTAGCTTTAAGTATTTTATTAATGGGGCAAAACGTAAAGATGAGCAGATATTTGCACGGTTTTCAGCCCTAGCATTTTATAAACGTTGTATATGAGCATAAATACAATTACACACTTATTATGTTAATGAAGTCGCAACCTTTTCTTTTCATTATATTTTAAAACTTAATTATAACCGTACAAATAATGAATTCTTCCATATTTGTAAGTTGGCAGGCGGAATTTTATCGAACACGAGTAAATTAAAATTCCACTTTTGAACAGACAAAGTGGCGCAATTTTCATTGTTTTAAAGCATTTTCCTATAGTGTTTAGGTTATAAAATTAAAAAAATTAACAGCTTTTATCATCAAAATCATAAAGGGGTCATTAAGAATTATGACTATTTTAACATAAACAATGTTTCTACTTTTGACATCACGGTATGTAGTAAAGGAAATTGGCAGTTTACTATGACGACGAGAATATGTCTATGATAGTAAAGCGTTTCTGATACCAATCGACTTACATTTACGTTGGGTTTCAGCTTAAAAACGTAAGCTAAACATAAGATTTTTGCTATGGTGAGAGCCTTTCTTTTCTATGATAGAGCAATAATTAAATTCAAGGTACCCTTTCCATGTGCAAAAATAAAAAGTGATTTTATCAGATACAAGAACCGTTTCTTTCTCATTTTCTTCTGAAGTATCTACAAACGAACATCTATTCATGTGTAAATTGAAAGGCAAAACAAGATAGAAAAATGAGCACATGGATTGAATGTGAAATAAAGATACAACCAATCAATTGCGTTCATCTCAAGTTCCGGAACAATGCCTGAATATGTTTCTTCTGCTTGCATAAATCCTGCTGCTATTTGTTTATCCATGAAACTACGTATGTAGCTTTATCCCTTTTGTTATTTCGTTTAGTAATTATCTTAAATGCTACGTATGGAGAACATACGTGTGAGGTTTCAACGATATGTTGCACAATTGCAGACGTTTATTCACCATTGAATTTAAAGCTGGCGTGTAGGTTACAATGTGCTCTCATTTAAACAATCAACGGTCTGGTCGGTCGGCCTACGTATGTTGATCAACAGCTTGCGCATGTATATTGGTAAATAATATTTGATGTCGACATTAACGGCTATTTATCTTTGATTGCTAGCAAATGCAAATGTGTTACCTTAAATAACACTCGTAGTTTATCTGCATTAACTGTACGTGTTAACGTCGATTCTACTTTCTTTTGTGCAATTCGGGAAACTGCATTCCCTAAAAATAAGATGTTTAGGTAGACTATTTTCATTTCCGGTCCAAATAGATTAGTTGTTCTCTTATTTCATATTCTCTTCATGTTTGAAACTTTCCATCTTTATTTGCCTTTCAATTTATATATAAAGAGATGTTCATTTGTAGATAATTGAGAAGAAAGGATCGGTTCTTTTATCTGATAAAATTTCTTTTTATTTTGCACATGCAAAGGGTAATATGAATTTTATAAAAGCTTGCATTCAAAAAGGACTATAATTAAATGTATAAATTCGGATTTTCAATAAGATAGCAAATATTTTGACCGTCGAAAAATAGCTCCACCACACAAAGTTTCACTGCATAATTACCCCACCAGTTAATCTGTTAGACAAATAAAGATGTTTCAAACTCCGAAACAATATTTTGATCAATTACCAAAGTAGTGAAAAGCTACAAAATACGGTTCAAAATAGCTTACCGGCTTGCCAGTCCAATCTGACGGGTGAACGAAATGCTCCCGAAAGCTGGTTGTTCGAAACACAGTAAAATGATTGTTGTTGCCCATAACGACAATACAGCGCTTCAGAACAACTAGCTGGCCTACATCAGCCGGTGAACCATGGAAGCAGATAAGTGTGTGATGACAGTAGCCATTCATATCCCACACCTTCGCATAATAATAATAATACAATATATAAAATATGGCTAAACAATTAGAAACTCGCCAAAAAATGTTGACTTTGGTTGGTTAATCTACGTTAAAAGACATTACGTGAATACAAATCTCTAGTTCGATATACGCTTAGAATATTAATAGATAATTAAACACACGGTGTATATTTTATATTAATTACGGTAGATAAATTATAATTAATTTGTCTTTTTGGCATGCATTATTAGCGTCGCCTGTCATTATCTAGTTGTAGTAAACTGAAGGCTAGGTTCGCAATCCAAAGCCAAAATTCAAATTTGACAAATAAATGTTTCTACTCAATTTACTATATCAACGCTTGTTATCACTATAAACGAATAATGTCTTTGTATAATAACTTTATGCAAATATGCATAGTCAGAAGGAATCTTCATATGGAGCTGGAGATAGAATTCCAATGCAGTGCTTGGTAATAAGTTCCACGTCTAGCTTTATCTTGCATATGCATATTTGCTGTTCGATATTTTAGTCATATTGTATCTCTACAGCCTGAAGTACAGGGGAACCTCGAGATACGAACAGCTTAACATACAGGTTATTTGAGATAAGAGCCGGAGCGCGGGCCATATTTTCGTTCAAGATACGGGACGCTCTGGAAACACGGCTCGGATCTCGGATTTTTCTCGTATCTTGAACGAAAATATGACCCGAGCTCCGGCTCTTATCTCAAAGAACCCGTATGTTAAGCTGCTCGTATCTCGAGGTTCCACTGTATATGCATACATTTAATTTCAAAACAAACTGAGAAGGCAGGTCAGAACTAATGCAAATTAAAAGGTAAAAATTTGCAATACAATAATAGGAGTGAGATTTTACATTTTTAATAAGATTTACAAAGCTGATAATATTTATTGACGAAATAATTACCGACAAGTTATCGGTAGGTGTTAAGAAAGCCCTAAATATTATAATCTATTTTATCATTTGAACAGATTGCACTAGTATAAAACTCCAAATACCTCGTAGATACAGCTCCTGTGGCCTGGTGGTATGCTAAATGTCTGCAAATAATGAGTTAATAAATGTAATTGGATAGTTTTGTTTCATCGATTGTATCTACAAAATGCGATGCATTCAGCTATGATCAATAAAGAGGTAACAAAATTGTGAATATTTAATATAAAACTGAAGCAGTTCTACTGGTGACAAGTTTAACGCATAAAATACTGTAGTGTAAATCTAGTATGCGTTAAATATTAGGTTATTCGACGGAATTTCGTTAAAAATTGGTGAACAAATTTTAAATATCAAACCAATTTGATTTCAATATTTCATACGTTAGGCTTGTTGAAACCAAGCCAAGTAAACTAATACAGCTTTGACTCAAAGGATTCACACAATAAAGGGTGTTTGTTGTATGTTCTAAATGATGATTCATCGTAAAAATCGTACTACTAAGAATTATAATTCTGAATTCATTGCGTTGATTTGGTCAGTAAATGGTCTATATTGGTTGAACTGCATCCAAGTAAAAAGCTTTATAGAAGCTAAAAAATTGAATAAAGCGCTTTTAAAGACCAGAGTAATTGTAAATAACTTCTTTTGACCAATAAAATAGTCAAGTTTTGGTATAACAGCGATGACTTCCGTTCCAGTTGTTGAGGGGGTGCATCACAAGACCATTGCTAATTCAGATATTTTTTTAAAGATTGCGCGGTGTGGGCGAGGATTCATCCCTTTCCTCTGAAGGCTTCACCATCTTTCATACAAACTACTGTAAATGAGGTACGATCTAGTCTTCGTTTAGATGGTACTTCATTTCCAATAGTTAGTATGAACGATGTTTAAGCCTTCGGAGGAAAGAGATTGATCAGCACCTAACAAACCCGAAGACGATCTCGATACGTACTTGAAATTGGGATCAATCGGATCTTTGTTAAACGGATAGTGCAAAGAGACAACCCACAATCGCAACCATGGCTAATTGCCAGTTTTACTTACTGATTCCATGTAGCCCTATAAATTCATTGCCTTTCAAATCAATAGTATAGATAGTGCAATTTCAATCAACAATAGCAGTATTCATACAACTGTCATTGTCGGAATATTAGTTAGTGTCAAACTAATGCATTTTCAAGATTACATCAGTAACATCGAAGTGGGAGTGAGTATGGAGCAGTTATTAATTGACATCATTGCCATTTGAAATTTAAACTTTGGGAATGATACAAGTATTTAACAAAACGTAATTCCAATTTCTCTTTACACTTGTTATAATAATGGCAGTAGAGGAAAATTTGATCCTCGATAGTCAATTTGCCGTCGTACTCTGATGATGATTGGCAGGTCGAAACGCGTCAGTGCGTTGCGGCTGGCGGTAGTTTTGTTATGTTGTCTGATGACTGGTTAAATACAATGGGATTGGTGTTTACTTCAAGCTCGCAAAATTGATTTAAAGAATTAAAAGTAACGTTTGAATACAATTACAAGACAATTTTCCTACTTAAATTTTGTCTGTCTTAACAACCCAAATTTGAAACTCACAAATGTTAATACTTTTATTTGCTCATGTAAAACGCCTTAAAATAAAGGTAAACAATGCTAAATAATTGATGGATCAAGCATCGTATTGCCTGGCAAAGAATTTATCAAAATATTATTTAAATATCTTTCAAACGCAAACAATATCTCCTAATGCATGAACGCTACATATAGATTTAACTACAACTTCTTACTTTAAAGTGGGAGAAACTGACGATTTGCAAATCTTTGCTCAACGCACAAGACATTATTTATACTTTTAAACTTATTGGACTCTAACATAAAGACAGCACAAACGTTATGTGACGAAGTAGAAGCTTTTTCTGTAGAAAATAATTAGACAAGTAAGAAATTAGATTTTGTTTATATAACTTATGTGTTCACGCTCGTTGATTTAAATCAAGTTTACAAAGCAGAAAGAAATAAAAATGACGAATTTTATCTATTCGAAAAAGGCAAATAAGCTACCGTTGTGTTAGTTGACAAGATTTGACCTTCTTTAGTTAAAACCTGAGCACGATAGCAAGCTTAAATAACGATGATTCAACCACATGCTCTTAATAAAAAATTAAAATTTTCAACTGTGATTTTATCCCAATTATACAATGTGTGATTACGCATGGGTGGATAGCGATTCTCTAAACAAAGTTTTTGAGCTTAAGTTAAACACCAATTGCGATGTATCTAACCATTCACTAATAATTGCAAAATTACTGTCAGACGCATGTAATTATGCGTGAAAGCCTTTTATGAATAACATTAGAGCACGAAGTAAAACCGGCTAAATTTGATCAAAATTAATTTGTTATAATGCATTAAAAATTAGACATGGGGTTCTCGTCACAAGAAGTCTCGCACGCAATGTGCTAAGCTATAAATGTGCGACCGACATTTCAAATCCAGTAAGATGTGTGCCTAAGTTCTAAACTTGAGAGACGCATATCTGATTTTCAATATCTGATATGTAAGCATTTAAGTTTGATCTGATGATAAACATGGTATAAACGCATCAGTTCATGTGACCGAGGATAGTTACCATGTTATGATTTTGTTGGCTATTCTATTCTACTGGTTAGATGCAATGAGATCGGTGCTTATTAAAAACAAGCAAGCTTAATTTAAATAATTGATCCTAATTATTCCGTTCAGTGACGGTATGCTCGTGTCGGTTCTTTAAACTGACGAAATTTGAATTTAACAAGCGTCATGTCCAAATGGGAAAATATATATTAAGTGGTGCTCTTTTAACTGATCAATCAATACCTGTATATTAGACGAACATTGGTTGCGCGGGTGGTGATAACAATTACTATAATCAAGGTTGCGATCTTGATATAAACACCTGACACATTATGCACATACGTTATCGGTATAATCAAAGCATTGCATAGTGTACAAAACGCAATTCGTCCAGTAGACAGGTTTCGTCCTTACCAGGAATTCATCTCGTACTAGCCAAAATTCGCCATGGACAGGGCTCGAACCTGGGCATGTCGGTCTCAGAATCTGGTGCCCTAACCACTGAGACCCTCTGCCGCACTATTATATGTTGGTATAGAGAGTTGCTAACCTGAGATTTAATTTTCCGTCATAATCCTTCAATTTGACAATTTTTCAGAGCTTCTGCAGTAGTTAAAACGCTTTTTTAAACAATCGGTTATTTTCAGACATTATCAGCAAAATTGAATATAATATTTCTTGTTACAACTTCATAAGACACAGTTAATAAATTTTTTCCTTTAATAAAATAATCAACACTCTAGCAATTGCATTCTTGCTCATTTCATTTAAAGCCCATCGGAAACGATGCAGTTAATAAGGTTTTGTAGCTTTTGCAAATTTGCAAATTTAACAAAATATCAATGGAGATCGAATCAGCCCTACGCAAAATAATATCGTACCTTAACTGTTCCGTCAGTGCTACCGGTGTATAGACGTGTCTCGAGAGGATCCTGAGCAAGACAATTGATTTCTGCTTCTCCGTGAGTTTTACTAACGTGTTTAACCTTCTGACCACTTTCCAGTAGCCAATATGTCATTGTACCGCCTTGACAAGCTGTTATGACCTTAAAAATAGAAAAAGTCGTCAACATGCACTCTTAAATATCTACTAATTAAAAAAATAAAATAATATACCTTACATCCTAAAAGTCGTATGTTTTTGCTTTAGTATTCAAACAACTAGAAAAAAAACATATTTCTTAAAAACACGTTGTGAATTTATCAATCATCAATACAGTATAGCTGTGGAAATGACTATCAATTGATTATACCTTTAAAAATTGTTTCGCCACATGTGGCGGAACAGAGATATCTTACTTTATCAAAAGAGATTTTCGTACAGAGCAACTGCATTTTCAGCGTTGTCATACGTTAGCGAGACCTGAGCTTCGAGAATATACAATCTTAGCCCTAAAGAAATATTTGATTCTGGCTATCTCATAAGCATAACTAATATATGTTTCTACCAACCATAAGGTAACGATAAAATTCATAAACGTTTGTTGGATCTGTTAGCAAGTTCTCCACAGTTTAATTGTACATAGTGACAGAAATTCAACTATTTAATACGGATTAAAAATTATAGCTCAATGAAATATGAAACGACTATATATAGCAGACTGGTGTAGACACCTTTAAAAATGTGCACATCTTACTGCAAACGCAAATAAGTACATATAACGAGCGTTAAGATGGCTGTCAATAAGAATACATTAGTAATTGCTACAGAACTTGATCAGAAGCAAAGAAACATCAACAAAAAATGCTATAATTAGCTATTTTTATTGGTTAAGCAAATTAGAAACAGGATGTAGATCTTCATCTGCTATAATACTAAAATAAGGATTACATTCGAAGCATCCAAAATAAACCTTAATATAATGATGTAAATGAGATTAAAATTATTAAAAAGATCGTTGTACTTTGTAACAAACAGGTACTTTAATACAAAAAGACATATTTATGGTTAGATCAAGTTTAAAAAAAACACTAAATTTCATTCAATCTTAGCCGCATGATGAAGGGAAGTGTTAGAGCATAGCAGTCAAACATAGCCATGCGATTAAAAGCCAAGCAAATAAACTAGTATAGTGTAATTAATTTTTCACTATTTGTTTCATTCTTCCGTTAACTTTCTCTTGTCCTCTCATATTATGACTAATATCTACATAAATCGCTTCATGTTTTCTTATATATCAATCTCTGTGTGCATTTGTGTACCAATTTAAGAAAGCAACCTATTCACGTTTATTTTTATCTTGTATCTTCATAAATGCAGGCAAGCTCATAACATGAATTATTTCACGGACTAAAAGGGAACCAAATAAACAACAGAAAACCCGTTGATAATCATTATTAATACTGAGGAACTAACTTGATTGAATGTGGAATTGAAGACCACTCCCACAATTGGTTTTTCATGAGTGAAAATCCTGTCACGTATTTCCTGCTTCGTCTCCATAACAGTTAGAGAACTATTGAAGCTCATGAAAAGGCGACTTTTTTCCTCGTGAAAGTACATTGAGATAACGACTGAAACGTTTAAACACATATAAACGAGAACTGTCTTATTATTAAATAAACTCACATTTTTTCTTTACATTAGGCAATAAAAGTGGTAAAAGGAAGATAAATCTCGATAAACAAAATGATTTAGCTAGCTGTTCGGAAAGTTGATTAAACTTATAACGTTTTAATGAAATTCGCTAATTATATATGGTTTTGAAAAATTTGCAGGTCCTAAAAAAAAATTAATATATATAATTCGAATGGATGAGAAACTTTCAATTGTTTGATAAGAGTATATGATTAACAAAAATATTTGAATATGAAATATGCAAAAGGCAAGGTCAACCGCAATGTTATAATTCTTTGCAAATGATCCTTTTTAATGTTACAAGGTTTCACAGGTAGCAAACGATTCGAATAAGTACACGAAATACTAAATAAACCGAATACGCTCTATCTCCCATTGTTTTTCTCATAATAAAATATCATTTTCTAGTCTAATAGTGTCGAATAATTCCAACAATTCAAAGGAAATATTTCTTCTAACACCATTTAATATTATATAAATCTAGACAAAACGTTACTGCTTAGATAAATACAATATAAAATTGTTTAATTTTCCATCTTCCAAACAAGCATATGTTCTGCATTAGATGTTCGAAGAGCATTTGAATGTGTGTTATCTTAAATTTACCAGCATGTCCTATAACCCTTGCCCCAGCGCTCAAACGTGTAAGTTAAGCGAACAGTCACCACTCGTCGTTAAAAAGCGAAATCTGCGTGTTTAAATCCAATTCAGTAAGACGATACAACTTACCATCTATGCCTTTTGGAAATATTCCAGCAATTCGTTGTATGCACACTTGCAGTTGAATGTCCCACACACGAAGTATAAGATCCCGTGAAAAGCTCAACAAGCGACCACGTGATTTTTGAAACTGTATACATATTACTGGAGACATGTGCCCACGAAGTATCTGTCAGTAGAGTAAAGAGGACGAGAATTAAGGTATAAACAGTCTATTCGTCTTGCGAATCCTCAAGCATGGCAACAAACTACAACATAATAATATTAATTCGCTCACATAAAAACCTAAATTATGCCTCAGCCAATGATATGAAAGAAAGTGAAAGTTTATTTGAATGGCCCTAATAAAATTTTATTTCATTACATGTGACAGCAAAGACAAGCTACCCAAATATTGATCGCTATCAATTAAGAAAAAAGCGATGTGTATAGATTCGTTAGAAGAGGTTATACTAATCCAAGGAAATAATTCAAAAGTTCGGCTTGCATAGCTGGGAATCTAGCTACATTTACTAGTAGTGTATGTGGATGAAGACGAAATATATAAATCCTCTGACTTGCCTAATAGGAAATAATATTTCTCGATAACTTTTTACGATATAAATAAAATAAAGCGTGAAATAGCTTTCATGCCAAAACCGTAAGTACAATAATAAATTTCACGTAAAGATTAAAAAATATATATTTACAGGGAAGTTCATGCGCTTTTAATGTCTATTCAATCCGCTACATAATGCACAAGGTGTGATAAGTAATCAAATAACCCCAGTCTCATGAAACATAAATTTCTGACAAAGTGGGTAACTCGTTCCTTTTCATGCCTAAAAACCGAGCATAATGAATTCACAGCCACCCTTTGGAGAATGATTTCGTACTATCTCAGTGGAAAATTTCCACCTTGCCGCCCACGTAAAAAATGTTACCAAAAGCACTCAAATCAAAAATCACGGCATTAGTCTGCTCTAAGCTGTAACAAAGGTGACCACTCCTCTTATCCATCGAAGAGTTCGTGAATAGCAAGAGTACTCAGCTAGGTCAAATTAAGCAGGATTTAGAACGAGGAAAGTTTTTAAGGAATAAATTCATGCACTCTATCACATTTTCGAATAATTCTATCGGTATTAGCCTACGGCTAGTTGGCACGTAGGATGTTATCATAAAGCCGTGTGTGAATATGTTTTTCTCGTTTTTAAGGTTATCGACAACGTCTTTTCATAATAATAGCCCCGAATATGGAATCATGTTCTTACACGTTAAACATAACTTAAGTTAAAACAAAGGTAAGCAGGTTTTCAGAATTGTTCGCATAAAAATACCTATGAAGGACTACGTTTTATGCGCACAACATTCCAAAACTGCCGTTAGTCACACATACTATCGCATTTCTATCTTCAATGATCACCATTAAAACACAGCGACAAACTGACTAACGAGGGTCAAACTGCAACAAATATATAAGATATGGAATATAAGATACACGGCTCCTGTTCTTAGACGTCTCGCATAAATTACAATTGCCAAAAATTTGGGCTGAAAAGTTTCTATGCTGTAAAGTACATAAACTTTTTTTCAGATTTGACAACATATATGATTTATATAATCAATTAAATTTATTTTTACTTCGCGGATAGAGATAACGCGTATGCAAATAAGGTTTTCAAGCTTGAGATAAAAACCAGCCCCATTATATATAAAAAGTTGCACACCATAGCACAATTAATGTTATTGACACGTAACAACACGTTTCGTCCCCCCATAACCATCATCTGAGCACGGCGGCCGATTGATTAACGAAGATTAAACTATAAGGCATATATTGGGAAAGAAAGTTTAAAGTTGCGGCCCTTAGCTGGAGTATTCTCACATACATTGATCCTCGCTAGTCAGTTAGCCATCGTACACTGATGATGGTCATGGAAGTTCGAAACACGTCAGTAGGTATGACTGAGGGTAGTTTTGCTATGTTGTTCGACGACTGGTTAAACGCCATGGGATTGGTGCTTACTTCAAACTCGCAAGCAAGATTTTAAAAATTATCATCACCCGCGCTAAAAATGATTTTTTTAATAACATAACTTATATATGTTTAGCAAAGGCTGCAGAAATTTCATGTTCCTGACTGCAAAGAAATTTTTCATCCGACATTTCCAGTGAAGTACAATGTAAAAAAGACTACTAAAGGTAAATACGCATATCTACTTGGCTTTCCTTGTATATGCGTGCAATTTTTGATCATCAATATTTAGTTTTAATTTGTGCTAAGATGATCATGAAGGGTCGTATCGCGTCGGTACGCGTGCTTGACAACAGTCTTGCGACGTTATGCGACTGGTTAGGCACAATAGGATTGGCATTTATTTGAAGCTTGCAAGCTGGATTTAAATAATTGTTATCACTACCCACGCTCTCAGTCATTGCGTAATTGTATAGCGGATTAACTAAGAACCTTTTAGAATTAGATAGCTCTCTCGAAAGAGTGTGATTCAAAATGATAATAGTTTCTTGTTTTCTTTTAATTATATATATATATATATATATATATATATATACATATATATATGTATTTAGTAGGATTGTGCTTATACCAATGTCGCAAATTTGATTAAAAATAATTGTTGTCACCACCAGTGAAAACAATGTTTGTTTAATTATTCAAGGACAATGTTATGTTTGTATGAAATTTAGGTTTGAGCAATGTAAAAATGTATTCTCAGGTCGTAATTAAATAACACATTTTGTGCTGTACATAAGTGACTTAGATCCTTCTCATGTACTGCTTTACTTGAGAAATAAATTTTTTGATATATTTCAGTCCAAAAGAAAACAGTAAGTAAAATATTATCCATAATTTGTAATGGAGGCAAACCAGCTGAATATAATTTCGCCCGGTGCTGGAAAATCCCCATAGCTCTGGATAGCGTCGATTTATAGGAATAGCCTAAAAATAGAGAAGCATGCTCGTACACCTCGTCTTAATTAAAATGAGAAAACACTGTCTCGATCTATTGCATTGTTCGCATTATATGAAATTTTATTTACATATAAATGGGCAACGCTAATCGTGTTTTTTATACTCCAAGACGGTATGTGTTCCGACAAGAGTAAATTCCGCATTCTTCTGCATACATCTCAATAAGAATAGTTGAAGATGCAAATAAAGTAGTAGAAAGCATTGGAAGCATAATGCCTTTCACACGAAGTGGCGTTAGCTTGAAAAAGAATGTAATCAAAACTATGTCTTCTGCAAAATGTGTTAATCTTAATTAAGAAAGCCATCTTAATTTGAATCTTTCTTTGTCCCTTCAACTTTAACATGTAGATTACAAAATATTCACGATATTTAATTTATTATTATGACAGTGTCGATCTATAAGGTTAAAAATAAGAATATGACGCTCATTACTGTTACTCAATGCTTCATTAGACAATATGCAAACTAAACTTTCTACCATTGCAAAAGACAGAAACTGTTAAAATGTACATATATTGCAGTTTATTTTTCTGTCTAACATGCCATTAGTTCAATATTTGGACAGCACAAAAATTAATGTTGGAGTATCATCATATCTATTTTCAATTTTCAAATGAATATATTATGCCACGATGTTGATGTTTAAAAACTAGCTCGTAATTGTACAGACTAATTTTCCTATATCAAGTATGTGTAGGTTTGTGCGTATGCTTATCTAATTGAACGCCATTGCAATAAATCGACATTGTTCGGAACTGTGTAGACTCAAACAACTTTTTTGCACTGGCAGTAACATGTGGCTTTCCAAGCCTTATGCAAAGTTTTGCTAAGTTATGTTTCTCCTATTTGAACATTCTAAACTGATTTATTTTTTGGATAATTTTTGTGTGCTTATAAGACTGAAAAAAATTACGAAATTGGAACAATAGAAATAACCTGATGCGCGTTTTGTCTAACATAGT
This sequence comes from Eudiplozoon nipponicum, assembly GCA_029291075.1. NCBI lineage: Eukaryota > Metazoa > Platyhelminthes > Monogenea > Mazocraeidea > Diplozoidae > Eudiplozoon > Eudiplozoon nipponicum. Next base: position 21,515 of record JAQBSW010006554.1, on the reverse strand, counting down.
ACAAATTCCAGTTGTTTTGCTTTTTAAAAATATTTTAGCTGCCGTTGTCTGTCGCCTTCTTCAGTTTGCCCATCATCACAAAATTTAAAAAAGAAACTAATGAAACAAGCGCGATATTTCCCCTGGCCATATAATAGTTAAATAAGCTCACTTCACGCACGTGCATGTGTAAGTGTATACATAATTAAAATGATTCAATTAAATATAATGAATACACATGTATATACACCTAAGTGAAACTATGCATTAGGTGTTGCGCACCTAGTAACAAATTAGTTCAATTATAACAAGAATGATAAACCCAAGAGTATGAACGGAAAGTATAATCTCGTGCATATTTTTTCGTGCTTACTGGTGATTCATCATTAGGAGCCGGTATTACGCCTTTTACCCACAATATGTTTTGCTGAGGAATGTGGAGAAATAGGACGGTACAATCTCCTATACGAATGTGTAAATCTACAGTAGTGATGCTAATATCATATAAAGTCTTCGAAAATGCGACGTCAACGCCAACTCACTCTATATAATATATATATACTGAGTCTGTAAAGGATACCAACAATATTGCTATTGTGTCAGTACCCGATATCAACATTATAGTACAGAAAAATACATAGTACTAACATTTGGATTGGATCATTACATGGTACCAACACGGTGGATTTCACTGTGTGCTATAGCTTCACTACTGCAAATTTACACATTCGCATAAGAAATTGTACCGTCCTATTTTCCCACATTCTTCACCCAAATATATAGTGGTTAAAGGGCTCCTACTGATGAGTCGCCAGTAAGCGCGAAACGAATGTGCACAAGATTTTGCTTTCCGTTTATGCTGTCTTTGATTTATCCTTCTCGTCATAATTAAACTAATTTGTTACTAGGTGCGCAACGCCTAATACGTAATTGCATATTTGTTAGTTCTCCGCTACAAAACGCATCTATCTAAATGAAACTGCAGTCAATAGACATTAATTTACCCTTTCAAGAACTGTTATTTAACAAGCCAATCCTAGGAACAGCCTGAGTGTTTTGAATGAAATTTAACACATGCATGGGTCGTTTGGATTTCCAATTATATCACTCACAATGGCATGTGGTAATGAGAAGTTTTTCTGATTGGTCTCCCCCACCACAAATCGTGAGGGTGACCTCAAGTACGTCATTTCAGATAGATTGTATAAAACAAATATTATAACGCATGTAAATGGTAAATTCTTATTCAGCCACTATAATCTCACTTAGTTGGAAGAACGTAATAGATATGGTTATGCACTCACACACATGAAATGAAAAAATCTAGTGAAAGATCAGTCTGAAGTATAAATGGTATGACCAGAGGAAATATCGCGCTTGCTTCGTTAAATTGTTTTGTAAAATTTGTCACGATAAGTCAACTGAAGAAGGTGGCCGAAATATTTTGAAGAAAATATAAAACTGGGAACCGTATTGTATTAGTCAAAGCGCAGACCAGGTAATGATAATTTTTATGCAGACTGTTCTTTTGACTTAAGCAAAATTAACACCGGTGTTCTCTTTCTCCAGTAAATCAGTCAATAAGTTGGGGCAAAAGCACTACTGAACAATACTTGTTTTTTCTAACAATTTATATCGGGATATAAATGATTTTTTTGTACTTGAATACTAGCTATTCTACAAGAATTGTCGTTAAATGCGGTAGAGTATTTGAATGTAATTAACTGAGCTTGTCAAGGACTTCATTAGCATACAAAATGCTTTCACAGATAAAACAATGATAATATATATACAAAGGAAAAGCCCCAAATTTCTTATATGGTAAACAAGAAATATTTAATGGATTACCAATTTTACGCTTAACATAAGGCCAAATTATTATTTTGGCATAATTTAAACAAATAAAGTGGTACAGTTTACCCCAGTCGGTTTTGATGTCACATATGGATTCCACAAGCAAACATGGTAGTTAGCTCCAGCAGTGGCTATCTGGTTGATTCCTTCATGATAATCGAAATCAAGTATTCCTTGGTGTACTGTAAAATAGGAACTGAAAAAATTAGGTGTTAATTGTGGTAAAAATTTAACTAAATATTGAATAATAATAAAATGCAGTTTAATTATCAATAAAATAGATGATTGCAGATTAAAATTTAGTGAATAACAAACGGTTAATAGTGAGCCAGTAAAGATGTTTATTTTCAAACCATTAACATGCGCATAAGCTTTAAAGCAGAAAGAGCGAGGGCACAAATAAGAACATCAAAAATTGCATGGAATTAAATGGAACAAGTTACTTTAGCTATTGAGACGATTGACGCTAAAAGGGCTCGTTTTAGGGCCAATTCGATTAACCGAAAAATATTTGGAAAGATTGTGAAATCAAAGCAGTGCATACGATTGAATGACACAGCAGCGCATCATAAAGCAATCATTATCGATAAAGTATGTCATTTAGATTTTGCTTATGTAAGGGGTACACCTTATGCGTACAAACCTATATTTAAATATACATAATTAATAAGCCAATTCTCAAAATTTAATATGCGTTCCGCATTTTATTTCAAAACACTGGTATTATTCCTAGCTGGGAAATTGAAAATTGTATTAGAATAAATAGCAACAATTTAAGCTTGCGTATGTGACGCAATTATTGTGAAATTGACGAAATTAACGTAAAGATCCAAATTCGCTCGGGAGTATCTGATAGTAGGTTCCTATTTTACCATCACATTCTAAATATTTATCGTAGTATACTTTTTCGTGTTATTTAAAAGGCATAATAACTCCGAATCTGATTTAAAGAACATCTATCAATCTTGTTCACGGAGGAGTAAAAAATTTTAAATTTTTGTAAATATTCAAATCGTTTATCAAATGAGTGACTCATAGTAAATTTTAGATGTGTAAATTGTCAAATCCAGAAAATTATTCATATGTTATTTCTCCTAATATATCCTCAAATATTTTTTTTCGAAAAGAAAAATCAAGAGGAGATTTAAACGGGATGAGAATGAGATATAGATTAACGTCAACATTCTACCGTTGTCGCCTATTTTCTAAAGTAATAAGTAGGTTCATATGAAGATTAATTTTAAGCGAATAAACAATTATTTTTCTACTCTGATATTTAAAAAATTTCTTTTGACATGGAAAAAGTAATATTTATTTTATAAAATATCGCGTATCGAAAGGTGTCAGTGCTTATTTCACAACCCTTTTGTGAACACATCCATTAATATTATTTGATAAATGTGTAAAAATAAAGCAAAACCTGTTGTTATAAAATTACACAATAAGAGACTGTCGGTATTTAATAATGTCATTATTTGATAGATTTTAATATCGAACATAAACAAAGATAAAAATTAATATATGTAATAGTCACACGCACACACACACACACGCATTTGTGCACACATTTACCAAACGTATTTTTATTGTTTAAAGTGCAGTTAATAATAAGAGAAATAACAGTTTAAGTTATGATATACCTTTCGCATTGGATAATAATAATCGCTGGTATAATGATATTAATTATTATTATACTACAAATAACAGTTTAAGTTATGATATATCTTTCGCATTGAATAATAATAATCGCTGGTATAATGATATTAATTATTATTATACTAGAAATAACAGTTTAAGTTATGATATATCTTTCGCATTGAATAATAATAATCGCTGGTATAATGATATTAATTATTATTATACTAGAAATAACAGTTTAAGTTATGATATACCTTTAGCATTGGATAATAATAATCGCTGGTATAATGATATTAATTATTATTATACTATAAATAACAGTTTAAGTTACGATATATCTTTCGCATTGAATAATAATAATTACTAGTATAATTTTATTAATTATTATTACACTAGAAGCTAAAGAAATAAAACTTCGGATAATATTTCTACAATTACTCCATGAGCTACGTTAACCCTTCTAATCAAATTGTCCAATTTGTTAATTTTCGGACCTATAAGAGTTTACTTTATACACATATAAAAAATGGTCTCTGTAACAAACATTTTTCTTAAACGAAATTAAATAAATAGTACGATAATGCAGGATAGGTCATAACGATGTTAGGAAGAGGTCTAGTTTTCCTAATATCCATGTGCTAATAAGGTAAATATACTCATGTTAACTAGATACTTGCCGTCATAAATCGCACACATTAACGACTGTATTATTGTGTTTTCCATTAGTATTACTTCTACATTATTGTAATTTTCATTATTCTCTTTTATTAATCTAGTGTTTTCTTTCTTAATTTAATTTTTTGCTTCTTATATTTATATAACAGAGAAGCAACAGTTACTAACGGCAAGTACGTATTAGGTGTTGCGAACCTAGTAACAAATTAGTTCGGTTGTGACCAGAAGGATAAACCAAAGACAACATAAACGGAAAGTATAATCTTATGCACATTCGTTTCGTGCTTATCAGTAGGAGCCTGTATTACGCCCTTTAACTACTAAATATTTTGGTGAGGAAAGTGGGATAATAGGATAGTACAATCTCCTAGACCAATGCGTAAACCTATAGTAGTGAAACTAACATCATATAAAGTCTCGAAAATGCGACTTCCACGCTAAATCATTCTATACAATATATATACAAAGTCTGTGAAATATACGAACAGGATGGCTATTGTTTCAGTAACCCATAGCAACATTATAGTACCGAAAAGACACATGGTACTAATACTATGGTTGCCGAGTCGGTACGTGGTACCAACATGATGAATATTGATGTATGCTATAGTTCACCGAAATTGAGAATTAAAAATATTTCTAAACACCTGTTGCTCTAGTAAATCGATACACTCAGGCCTTGACCAATATCAGTTATCACATTTCGCGGTAAGCATGACATCATTGAATTAAATATATAACAGTTAAATACTGTTTGTTGCGGAGAACTAATATATATGCAAGTATGTATTAGGTGTTGCGGAATTAGTAACAAATTAGTTCAGTTGTGACCAAAAGGATAAACCAAAGACAGCATGAACGGAAAGTATAATCTCATGCTGTCTTTGGTTTATCCTTCTGGTCACAGCTGAACTAATTTGTTACTAGGTTCGCAACACCTAATACATAATTGCATATATATTAGTTCTCCGCAACAAACAGTATTTATCTGATATATATTGAATTCAATGATGTCATGCTTACCACGAAATGTGATAACTGATATCGACCAAGGCCAGAGTGTGTGGATTTACTGGAGTAACAGGTGTTCAGAAATAGTTGAAATTATCAAATTCGGAGAACTATAGCATATATTGATATCCATCATGTTGGTACGATGTACCTTTTCGGTACTATAATGTTTGTATCAGTTGCTGACACAAAAGCAATAGTGCTGGTATTCTTTACAGACACGGTATATATATTATATAGAGTGAGTTAGCGTGGAAGTCACATTATCAAGACTTTATATGATGTTAGCTTCCCTATTATAGGTTCACACATTCATCTAGGAGATTGTACCGTCCTATTATCTTACATATCTCACCCAAATATATGGTGGTTATAAAGCGTAATACCGGCTCCTACTGATGAATCGCCAGTAAGCACGTCAACAATGTGCATGAGATTATACTTTCCGCTCATGCTGTCTTTGGTTTATCCTTCTAGTCACAACTGAACTAATTTGTTACTAGTTTAGGAACACCTAATCCAGTTTCTAACGGCTTTTGTACTGATGCCCGTGACAATAACGATGATGATGTTGATGATGATAACAAATTAAAACGAAGAAAAACAGTAAATTTCTCTCTAAAGCATAAACATTCAAACCAGGTGGAAACATTATTTTTCTTAAAGAAATACAAATATTTGAACAAAAATGCTTGAAGAGAATTTTTTCAATAAATTTCTCATTTCATCTAAAAACATAAGTTATGTCTGCCAATTATGAAAATACTACCTAATTTATCCCGCTTATAAAAAACCATTGCACATTATTAACGCCAGAAGCATTTAATATTCTTAGTACAATTGTTAAATATAAATGTAGAAGTGATCACTAAAGACGACATCAAATGTTGTTGTTCAATAAGAACAATAGCTTTTTAAAAATTTTTTTGCTTTTTCAAAGTCGTATTTGAAATATTCTAATTAGATTGTAGTAAACTATAAGGAAGTAGTCCAGGATAAAATTCCACGCATTAAAAATTGAGTTTCAAATCCGCGAACCAAATATGCAACTTTAAATTGTATTAGAAAATGAGGTTTAGGTAAAAGATGATGGCGATGGTTTTGAGTTAAAATATTTAACCCGTGCCTTCTAAGTACGATGAGCAGACATGAAAAAATTTATAACCTAAGATAACCACTTTTATTTTTACCTAAAAACTAGCAGCAAGCACCACTTTTATTATATATTTACACATTGAAACTAGTATACATAACTAATGTAATTAATATTGTAAAAGAATTGCACAGACGAATTTCCGTCATGTAAAAACTTTCGAGATTAAATCTAGCTAGAGAGTCACTCTTGCATTACAACACATGACATGTACATTATTTGAATCAAGTTTGCGAATTTGAGATAAACATATTTATTAGTTATCGTTATCACCAAATGCGCAATCTATGATTGCTTAATTGTACAAAAATTTTAGTATGATTGCAGATAGTTAGTTTACTACTGTGTCTTGCTGATGACCAAGAAAGATCAACAAGCTCCAATATACCAGTCTGAGGGTACAGTCGTCATGTTTTGCAACTGCTGAAAGATTATGACTGATAATTATTTATTGTCCGAAAATTTTATATAAGTATGTGATTTTACTTCATGCATAATCAACGACTACTTCATAAAAACCTACATCAATGTGAAAAAAGCAGAAAATTTTAATAATCATCCCTGGATATAAATTGTGCAGCGGAAATACGAGTCAAGTATTATGCATGCAAGACAACTAGCATTAAGAAGGGTATCTTAGCCTTCAAATAGCATAAATATTTATATTTATATAGTGCGGTTTAATGCCTTTTAATAACTATTATTTCTTGCTTTGAGGTAGACCTAACAAGTCAGCACGTGTAATATACGCGGCCTTTGTAATGACATAATACTGGCTAACTAATAGGATGTGGATAATTTCAAACAGGCACACGCAAAAAAACCTGATTTAACTTGATGGTATTGGATTCTCCGCATGCAAAAATAAAATATGGATTATTTTATAAAGCGTTATAAATTGGAACATAATACAGTTTTTTACTAGTTTTACTTAAAATTGCGAATAAAAATATTCCCATATAACTCAGCTTTAGTTTAGTGCCGTCAGCCAAACGTGATTCATCAAAATTGATAACTGCAGTTAAATTAACTATTTTAAATAATAAACACGATTACACGTTAATAAGAGTATTATTATGATCAATCTAAACCTAGTATTAACTTCTAGAATCAGAGGGCACAGGCCATTTCGGTGCTGATATCTCTAAAAATATTACAACCATTAAATGGTAGCCAAATCACGCTACACATGACGTTTTCTATCTTTCAATACGTATTCTGTATCGTTTCTCCGTATCTGGCAGTTTATTGAAATTTTGGAGCGCGATGAAATTTGCAATAGAAGTAAACTGGCGCTCAGACGTAACTTAACACAATCCTAAATTTGACATTTACAAATGTCCTTTCTAACCTTACTAAGCCTATCAATATTTTGATTCCGCAATTTTATTTTGCAGGACAATTGATGGCACTCGTAAGTCGGTAAATTCATGATTCCTTTTCATTTCCAGATGCACAGATTTTGTTTGGCATGGACTGATTAGTTCGCACTTGACCCATCGCTCTTAAGCCGTTCATCAGCTGCTTGTCTGAAAATGACGTTGGAACCAGATTTTAAGATTTGTTTCCAAATTTTCAGGACTTCATCATCTTCAGGGTTGACAGCATACTCAAATGCACAACACAACTTGTGGCAAATGTGGTATCCTCATTCTCTGTGCTACCAATTGTCTCGCAGAAGCAATTGAGGAATCAAATTTTATGATGACAGCGCTGCGCATGGAACAACATCATTTGAGCCTATCTAAAGACAAAGAATGAAATAGCAGCAGGTGTTCATTATCTAATGTCAGATAAAAATCTGTAAAATATATTTAATAGCTAAGTGGACTGGGAAATAATTTTTAAAAATTTACTTTCCCAGCTTAGAATTATGTGCAATTTAATGCGAAGACTATGTATTTAGTTTTTTTAATGGAATGTGTAAAATTTAATGTATAATTCTGAAATTAGTCCATTCTGTAGTGTTGCCATAAAATTTGGAATAAAGGAATTCATTGGCAATCTATGCTCAAATATATGAATCCTACTTTGAAATATCATAGTTTTACTTAGCACGACATTCGTCATTAGGTAGGTGCACGACTGGCAGAAAATGATTTTTATTTTTTAACTACGTGAAAAATGTTTCCACAACTCAACAGCACTGGGCTTGTTAACTTTGCTTACACAACATTGTCTCAGGTCAATGTAATACTGATTACCTGAAATTTAATTTTTTTTACCTATCTTAAGCAATATCTGAATGCGTGGAAAGTTGTAAAATGCTTTTTCAAATCTACACTTTTCGACTTTAAATAAACACGCATTCATTTTTCTTTTACAAATAGCACAACATCGAAACACAGCTGCCAGGCACACGTATTGACGCATTATGAACTTCTGTGGGCCTCACGAGAGCAAGACTGGAAATGGACTAACAAAAATCAAACCACAATTTATGTATGGTGGATTAAATTTAAAATGCGCGTCTTTCACAGCTAGTAGACACACAAAGAATGTACTTGACTGGAATATGGGCTGCATAATTCTCATTTGGTTATGATCGTAGCATTGTTACACCTTTCGACACATACGCATTAGTTGATTAATGAAGCAATCACTGTTTTGGTAACAAGTGATAACAATCGATTAAAGCAATATTGTGGAATTTAGTTAAAAACTTTGTCCATGTTTTAAAAAGTAGCATGCATTGAAAATAAAAAAGTAAAATTTATGTTTTTGTTGAACAACTATGACTTAGAGCCGCCTTTTTTAATTGTCAAAACACCATTTATATATTGTGGATTATTCTTAATATTCAGGTTACATTCGTGCTTTTGCTGACCATGTTAAATTGAAACACGTCAGTGCCTGTTTGAATTTTTTTAAATGTTTTTCAGCTAGTTAAAGTTTCGGATTTATGTTCGGCCTACATTTATAACTACATTTAAATATTTGTTAACCGATCTTACGATTAAATCAATTTTTAGTTTCCCTGATTTTGCCCGACTGTAAACTATAATTTTAGCACTCCTTTTCTAGTATTTTAAACATTTTAATAATTTTCTCTCTCACAGACTTATCTACATAAGTAGTAAAGCTCTGTCTTCTTTCGAAGACAATTATTCTTTAGAATGTATTAATAAACAATTCTCGCCTCGTAGAAACCATTCCAACAAATAAGAAATTAAATTTTAACCAAATTAATGTTATATATAGCTACCGCCATACCAGTATGCTCATTATTCCTATAAGCTAATGGTAAACTGCATTCTTTAATTTGTTCCAACCTACTTATTTCTGCACCGTAAAATGAATCGAAATATACTTGAAACAAAACACTTACAAAACGTAAGCAATCACCGATTTAAAACTGCGGGTGTAATGATGTACATCAACACAATGCTATTATAAAAATTAAGCTTTGAAATACTGTTGGAAGTTATACAAAGCAGCGTGGAATTAAATTAAATGGAAATGGTGTAAATTTCCAGTGATGAAAATATCTTAAAATTACTTTGATTTTACGTAAAATTGCAAAAGAATCTATAAATAATGATATTTCAAGGTTATAGTAGACGCATTATAAAGTAATGAAGAATTTTCACGCCCAAAGTGCAATAAAATCAATAGGTACTAGTATATTTGTAGTACATCATTTCCAATAATTATTAATTAGCCAATCAAATATCAAGATATATTATTGCTACCGTCTTTGTGTAAAGCAGTTAGAAAAATTTTCATGCACAAAATAACAATAATTATATTTAAATGCTGCTAACACTTTAACTAAATTGTTTGAGCAGTATTTTCAAATCTAATAAGAATACATTTCATTCGTTAAGAGGAGGTAATCGTACTATTATTGCATTTTAGAAATGTTTCCTTTTTTTAATTTTTAGCTTTATACATAAAGGGATAATATGCCATATTCAATCAACTGTAGTCTGCTTCCTCTTCTACGAATAAGATAATCGTTCAAGGCAATATATGATAGTGAGGTTGCGAAATATATTTAAAAACAGTTGTAAAACTGTGCAACATTAATGGTGAAACAGAAAAGCTGAAGCGTTTGGTTCAATCGTTTTTCACAATGAAGATGAAACAATCTCGTTTTTGTTGGTAGTAAAAGTACATCACAATGGCGGGAATTTACTTACCGAATTCTGACATGACGAATTATTCGCTGAAAAAAATTCTATTAGAACAGGCAATACAAGTAAATTCAATCGATAAATGGATTCAATTAATCTTTCGTAACTTTCTTTATTAAAACAGTACAGCTTTATTTGAAAATTTTGTAACTTACTAGCGAGATACACAACGTCCTTTGCATCTAGTGCAAAATAAAATATAAAAAAGAAATTGTAATAATTAAAAAAATACTGAGAATACCCTATCAAATGGAAACTGAGAAAAGCGCTGTACTTTTTAAGTATAAATTTAAAATAACATCTTGTTTATAGGAATAATTGAATAAAGACCAATTCTTAACCACATCTCCTTTTGAATTGAATAACTGAAAATGCGTTAAAAAAACTAAAAATAACAGCATTCGATTTCAATATAGGACAACAACGCAAATTCAAAAGCACCTTAGCTGACATACAAATTTACTCGCAGACTTCGCTGAGTTACGGTGAGTTCATGAATCCAATTCTGGAGTCCTTTCAATTGTAGAGCGCATACGTCGAAATCTACCTTTTTTGAAATTATTCTTATTTCTGGGTTCTTCTTATAAAACTTAACGGAAATTCGCCAGGTATGAGGTTTGAATCTTGCCAGCTCAAGCGATGTCCGATTGGCCAGCATGACTATTTAACATGTTTTTGTATTCGTTTCTTGAATAAAGGATCAATGACAATGTCGATAGTGAAACTGACAACGGCTTGTTGTATGCCTATTCCGCAATTATCATTGCTCAGCGCCAAAAGTAAGTAATACATAAATTACCGTGTATAGTCAAAATGTTAGCTCTGACTAAATCAAACTTTCCTTCAAGTGTCAAACTACCTATCAAAAATTTTGTATTTTAAAATTAGAAACTGATCCTTAGCGTGAATATATTGAAAGATCTCATAAAAAGAATATTTGTGCTCAAATGACCCACAGCAAATCTTGGGGAATCATGTTCAATGCCACAATTACTTTGTCTCGAGATTGCGGCCCTCTGCACCGATAACAAATGTAAATATTAAAATCACTTTATACCGCGATAAACAAGTTTCTAAGCAAAACACCGGGTATAGATTTCCATGTTAGGATAGAAAAACTGCTCGGATGTGTAAACGTTTTATGTTAGTAATTGAATTATCAAGCCAAATGAAATAATACAGACCTAGTTTGTAGAACCTATGCTTCAAAACATCTTCGCTTAAAAGAAATCTAGCTACTGTATCACTATTTCTACTGGCCAGTTTTTTATTAGCATTTGTGCCATAGTCTAGTACATGAATTTTCTGTAAGAAACCTTTCTTACCAAATAAGGGGCCTAGACAAGCATGGAACTTTCCTTACACTTCAATGCGTGCGCACGATAAATCATAACATAATAGCATTTGATTCTCTCATAGGATTGACAAAAATGTCCTACCAATTATAAGCTTGTTCATGTTCAGACTCAGACATCAACTTTCGTTACAGGGACTAACTAATAATATTCCGATTTCACCAGCTCTAGACCTACTGGCAGTCCTAGATATTAATGAAGGTTTTCAAATATGAAAAGCACTCAGATCAACTATACCTATTTTCTCTTGCACTAAAAGTAGTATATTTTTGTATAATTGGTCTGATCAGCCAATTACCTGGTATGTAACAGACAAAATTCCAAACACATTAGCTAGTTTGTTGCCAAACTGTACATTTATAACCGCAAGAAACAAATTAACAAACACGCACAAGCTAATAAAACTCACTGTGTCAGGTTTGAGCGAATGCCAGATGTTATATTTGCCTGCTTTTCCAACCAGGCAATCACCGTTGATTGGTTCCATGTTGTTGAACAGCTGACAAAGCAGTCCATTGAAGGATAATATTTCACTGTCAATAGTCAATAGCAGTTTAACAGTTATTAGGTTCAAATTAGGTTTATTTGCTGATAATGTTCTTGAACTAAGGGCCATTATTCCCAGTCTTATTAGGCACAAACATTAATTTCTGGTAAAGCAAGTACCTTCTTAAGCTTTCGAGTATTCGCGCATAATTAGACAATCAATTTTATCAATCAGTTGTATTGCCTAGATATATTTGTGGCGAAAGCTGCAAACAGTTAATGTTTGTGACTGCATAGAAATCGTGCAGCCGACATTTCCAGTCAATTACAATATATGCGAGACTACTAGAGGTGAGAGCCGCATTTCTAATTTTGCTTTCCAAATATATTCAATGCGGTTTGATCCGCGATAGTCAGTTTGCCGTCGTACTCTGGTAATGATCATGGAAAGTCGAAACGCATCAGTGCGTGCGACTGACTGTAGTTTTGCTATGTTGTTCAACGACTGGTTAAATACAATAGGATTGGTGTTTATTTCAAGCTCGCAAACTTGATTTAAAGAATCAAGTTTACCATTGTCATTTCAAGTTTTAACCGGTTATTTGTATGAAGAATAAGATTTAAAATATAATACCTATTTCATTTGTCCGAAGTTCTCAACAAGATAGAATGCTTCTTATACAAAAAATTGATTATTTCACTGAAATAATATTCAGTTGAAGAACAAATATTTCATTTTATATATATATATATATATATATATATATATATATATATATATATATATGTGTGTGTGTGTATGTGTGTGTGTATTTGAGAAAATATTTTTTGAGCGAAAAATTTCCTAAATATTTTTATATTGAGCTGGTTGTTGTAAAGTCGTTTAGAGTGTGAAAATTTTATAAATTGCTCAATTCAAATTTAAAATTAAATGCGTTACCATGTGTAAAGTATATATTACAGTTAAAAGCCAGGTTTCACTCGAAATTGTGTAATATTATAATAGTGAAAGCACGTTTATTATAAATGTTGATTGTAAATGAGAGCAGAAGGAAAAATTATTTTTAATAATATATAAGGGGATATCTTAATTTTTACAAATAAATTTCATATCCGTCAAAAGCTACAAGCTCAACTTGTTGGCTGTTTGTTATTTACAATTACTTTGACTATGTATCTGTTGAACGTTTGATTTTTCTATTAAAATGTCATATCTTGTCTTTCAAAACCTTCACTGAATTTGATCATATAAATCCAATAATATGGACTTTATATCTGATTAACCTGTGTGATTTATAAAAACGAGAAGACTGTACAAATTTTACGGAATGTTTATCAATAGAAATCGACTAAACATAAAATAAAGTTTATGCATTTCTTTTCCAATAATTGCAGAATACAAATATATATATATATATATATATATATATATATATGCATGATTTAGAAAAAAATTATAGATCTTCTCAATATTTTATTAAATTTATGCCCTGTTAAATCTCATTTATTACTCAAATTAATCAAGTATTACGCTTACAGTAAATAATCTTGATTTTCTTATAGACTTTAAAAATTGAGCAAAAAATAAATGAAAGCAATAAAAATTAATTAAGAATCAGGTTAAATGAATATTACATAAAATCAACTCGTAAATTTAGTTCTTTTAAAGGAGCTCGTCATTATTAATTATTGACGACAATTTTTATGTAGTTCATATTAAGACTTTTTAATATCTTATTAAAATATACATGGCGTATTAAAAATAAACATTGAAGGTCGGCTCTAAAATATTAACTCGTATAACATTTGTTTTCACTGTTCCTTAACTCGCGAAAATTAAAATTTATCAACAAGAAGTTTTGGAACTGTGGTTCATTCGAATCTACTAATAAAACCCAATCAGCAGCGAATTTTTCGCCTAACGTTTTATTTTCATTTCCAGATACAGAAGAAATTCAATATTTAGAAGAGTGCGATGCGCACGTATAAACGTATATCCTTGCGATCAATCTTATTCAATAGAACATACCGTAGTACTGCAGCTAGTTATGGCTTACTGTCTGAATAAATCAGCGCCTATTAGTGTAGATATAGAGCATACTGACTGCCCGGTTCATCCTCAACTTCATGTCTCTGTTTGAACCATGAAATATAAGTATAAAACTGCCTGTGCTTTTGTGTTTATTAATTTTCGATCGCTAAAGTGGTCTTTTGGGTTAGAAAGTAGTTACTAATATTTTCTGTTGAACTAATGATCTAATTTAGATGGCTTGTACATTCTTTTCGACCGTCAAAACTCTAAGCGTTATTTGAACTTTTGACTAGATGAATATGTTTGTGTACTTTCATTTTAATTACATCATGAATTATTTAGGTTATTCAGGTAGCCAGATTGGCGCAAAGGGATAGTGTGTATAAGCCACTTAGTTAGGCTTCTTATGTTGAACTTTTGGCTTGCTAGTCAAATTACATTTCATTTTTTAAGATGAACATACCATTTATCGAGAAATATTGTCAAAAATAATTATAGAATGAGGCTATAAAGGCCCATAATACATTATCATATTCGTCACAAAGTCTCAATATTAAATCCGTTATATTTTTGTCTTGGTTTTTTCATGCGAACAACACGGTCGTTACAGTCAGATCGGGCTAATTGTCCAAAAGGTGGAAATAAAGGTGCCTACAGTATAAAAATCCAATTGCAAAAATGAATCTGCAATAGGATGTTGGAGCAATCTGTGATTGTTCAACTAACGTTGAACATAACAATGGAGGCCAATCCGGGAATTCCATAGATGAAGCCGCTTCACATCATGGAGTAATTTCGCTGCGGTTATTGTTCCGATTTACGTTGAAGAAGACAGTGTGGCCTAAAAGCATCGTCGCTAAACTAAAGTCTGACAGCCATATAGCCGTTTTCTTTGAAATTTATTTATACGAGAAGTTAATAATCCATTTTTCTATGCTTTTAGTGATTTCGTTGTTTGGAAAGAGTTTAAGTGCAACCCCGGTGGTTGGTAATTGTGTACACGGTGGATAAAGCTAAAAATCCGTCTTCCCAAAATTGATGAAATGACTGTTCGTTGAGACGAGACGAGGAAGACAGCAAATAAATCTAATAATCAGATCACTTAGAATGGATGTGATGACACTTCGTTGAGAATTGACAAGCAGCTCCTTCCTGGTGGTGGATATTGGTACTTGTGCACGCGGAGGTGTAAGAACCCATTCTACAATGAACTGTAAAATTGGGTTGCCTTTTCAAACTTTGTATCATATTTATATATTTGTGCAATTTTATTTTTATTGAATGAGGAATTACTTAGGTCATCGAGGTAGCCAGAATGGTGTATAAAATATAGCAAAGAAACTATTTAGTTATAGTTATAACAATTTTCAAGACCAGCGCGATGCTTTAAAATGGCTTTCGCAACTTCTAATTTGAATAATGAGAGTACTATTGAGTAAGTAAGAACACTTGTAGGAAATAACGCAGAAGATAAAACAATCTCAGCCGAAAATAATACGACAAGACTATATATGCACCAGATGGATATGGATCTAAAAGGCTGTCCAAAGTGAATTTAGCCAAAACACAGATAAAGAATTTTTCCACTAAAAAGTGTAAAACAGACGTTGTACTTAGCGAAAAGGATGAACGATAAAAGACAGAAGTTTAGTTTTCAGTTTATAATATATATTGTCTACGACACATTGCACACTTGTCTAGATTTAATAATTTATAGGGTACATGTCGTTTAAATCTAGCAATATAAATTCTATTTCTGTGTCTATTTATTACGTTAAACGTTTATTGAGAATTATTTTCAGATAGAATAAGATTAGGCTATATACACCGACAATGTTTTATCATGTGCTGTCTCTAAACCCTATTACTTCAGACGTTACTTATTTATAAAAAGCACTTTAACAAGTTATAATGCAAAAAAGGTGCAATCTATATATTCTTTGTTATTCTTATTATTATAGTTTTCACCAGAGTCCGCGTAAAATGCAGTCATTTTTATGCAGCAAACTCTCTCACCCACACACAAACTCATTAGTTATCTAACTTAATCCTGTAATTTTCCATTAAAAAATTTGCTATTTTGTCATTAAAGATCCCTGTCTATAATCTCATTTTAAACAGAAATCAAACTTGAAAAAAATATTATTTGATGTTTCTTTATATTTATGAAATTAATTATCGAAATGAAATTTATAAATTTGAAAATTTGCAATCGAGCTCATGTAGTAACAATAATTTTGGCAAATTGAAAAATTTGGCCAGTTGTATTTAGTGCCAATTAGCTAATATCAAGCGCCACAAAATTTATAATTCTCACTCTGAAACGACTTTTGCAATTCAAAGTATTTCCATATGAACAATCTACAATCAGGAACTGTTGTTTAGATTTTTTATTTAAATGTCACTAATGGGTGTTTAACAAACAGTTTTTGTAAAACCTCTCAGTAGGTGTGGTCGACATAGACGTCTTTTACAACCCATACATCACTAAGAATTTTTTGCATAGTTGCCTGGCAAGAAGCATCCAATTTGATGTACCAATATACTGCTTAGAGAGTAGTGATATAATAATTCAAAGTTAATGCAATACGCTGATCATACGATGCTAGTGATTGTCTGTGTCGCGCCCTACCAAATGGTACGGAGTTTGATCACCGACCTCTGTACGTACCTGTACTTAGAATTTACCAGAAAAGGAAAAAAAATCATATTTTATAAGTTTCATCGTATTTTCTTTTATATAATATTTCTAAGGTATATAAATAAAGCCCACGTGATAAAATCCTGTTTTAAGACTGAATTTAAATAATACATATCTTAGTTTCATTAAATCCGGAAACTAGCTGTATAAATTGGCCTGTAACTTGAAAGTGGACTAACGTATATTCACATTCAAAATGCTCAAACAAAGCAAGCATATACAATTGTATATTATGTGTTGCGCTCCTAGTAAAAAATGGTTTAAATATGACAAGAAGGATAAACCAAAGGCAGCATGAACGAAAGTATATTCTCGTGCACATTAGTTTCGTGCTTACTGGCGACTCATCAGTAGGAGCCGGTATTATGCTCTTTGTCCACTATATATTTGGATGTGAATGTGGAATAATATTTTTTTTTTTTTTTTTTTTTTTTTTTTTTTTTTTTTTTTTTTTTTTTTTTTTTTTTTTTTTTTTTTTTTTTTTTTTTTTTTTTTTTTTTTTTTTTTTTTCCAAAGGCAGCATGAACGAAAGTATATTCTCGTGCACATTAGTTTCGTGCTTACCGGCGACTCACCAATAGGAGCCCGTATTATGCTCTTTGTCCACTATATATTTGGAGGACGAATGTGTGAAAATAAGATGGTACCGGCTCGAAACTGGGCACTTCTGATTCGGAACATGTTTCTCTAACCACTGGGGCAGGGCGGCTCAGTGGTTAGAGCAACAGATTCTGAAGCAGACGTGTCCAGATTCAAGCCCTGTCCGCAGTAAATTCTGGACAGTAAGTGAAGAGTTCCTAATAAGGACGAAACCGGTCTATTGGATGAATTTCGTTTTCTACATTATACATTTCTTAGTTTTATTAACAAATGTATGTATATAAAGGGATAGGTGTTTATATCAAGATCGGAAACTTGATTTAATTAATTAATCACAGAGTTAACTCTTTGTGATCAACGCCTGTTAGAACACCAATAATTGAACCGCTATCCTATGACCAACTTACCCTCATAATCTGATTTCAACACTGCTGGCCAATTCCGCCTAACCAATCCGCCTAGATCAACTAACCCAGTTTCAAAAGAGGAGACAATAAAACAAGGAGCGACTTTTATTATAGGATTTATAGAATTAAAATTTATAAGGTCATCGTCGGTGTATATAGACTCATAAAATAATTATAAAATAATTCGATAAAATGTGTAAAAAAAATAATTAAAATCTAAATATGCAAGCCAAATTTTACATAACAGAGAACTACTATATTGATCATCGCAACTCTTTCTTTGACGCTACGCCAATATCATTGACCAAAAAATCTAGGATTTAATTACACCCTCTATGTACCTATTGTCCAAAGTTTAAATATGAAAACTTAATTAAAATTTAATACTGTCATTAACGCAGGCAGTTAAAAATAAAGCACAAATCAACATTAATTCAGTATCTCAATAAAAAATACAAGTTTATATTTAATATGTTATTTAAATCAAAATGCACACAAAGTATATACATAAAGAAAAGTCTAAATAGACAAAAATTTAAACTGTGAGTTTTCTATAAAAAAGGATAAAATGTTCATGATAATAATTATCAGTCAATCATTCACTCAGCGAGGAATCTGAAAAACTGTACTCTGGTTTAGCCAGACTGTCAACACTTTCTAATAGCACAACTACACAAGCGTAAATATTAAATTCGCAAACGTTTAATTATTATATTTTTCTATGTACATTCTCTAATTGACAACTGAGAGAAATTTCATCGCAATTGAACTGCTATGATTGTGGAATTTATAGCTATGTCCGTTTATATATATAGTTTTATAAGACATTTGTACCAGATAAAAGAAGCATTTACGTATTTTCTATTAATCCTTTCTCCCTTTTACTTTCTGCTTTTTAATCTCACTTTCTGTATCCCTCTAACTATCTAGTTATCACTCTCAACACATCATGTCCTTTCTCTGATACACTGTGTTACTTGAAAAATTTGTATTATTTTATATTACTGAATATTTCCATTAGAATTAATTTGTTTGGCAATATAGTTGACAGAATAAGCATAATTTGCAGTCAAATTTCATCGAATTTTTCTGTACAATAAGGCTTCAACGAAATTTTTTTTTAATATAAAAAGTTACACGAAAATCAGAAACTTATGTTATAATGAACTTGCGTTTCCAAGTGTTTGTTGCAAAGTAAATTTCTTTAAGTTCAAGCATATTTTTAAATCAAATTTATGATTGGAAGGCATATATTAAAAACAGAATGCTAATTAATGAGAACGCATACCTCGTCTTACCCAATCAGAATGAGCCTTGTAACGTAGAAATACTGCCGTCTTTGATTTCCCGTTTACAACATCATTCAGTGATATATTTAATGTTGTTTCTAAAGTGAAGATGTATGATTCGAATAATAAGTTCAAAGAAAATTTTAAAATCGTAAAGTTTGAAATCGACTAAAACCTAATAGCTAAAAAATTGCTTTCAATAAGTGTTATACATTGTCAAATTAAGCTAAGTTATTATTGAATCTTGTTACGTATGCAAATAGTGATTACGTGGACAGCAATAGTAATTAGCTAAATTAAGTAAGCGCAATTGAAATTTGTAACTAGCCGCAAAACATAGAGAAATTATCATAAGCTGTGTGTTCTAACGTGTTTAAAACTAGCTTAGTTATCATCATGAAAAGTTTCAAAAAAAACAAATTAATATTTATCATCAGTGTACGCCAAGTCAATTCGCTAGATTGTGAAAAATGATTAAAATGGAACTATTTTATGTTTTAAATTTTAAACCATTCAATATGTACACAAATGAACATTAAAATATTTCAAACATTTTATAGACAGACACGTTTTAACCATCCTGACGATTTGTGCTATTAAGCACTTTAACATTAATATACAGAGAAATATTTGCGGCGCATTTGCAACAGACTATTCAAATTCTGCAATCAAAGCACAAAGACACAACCATTACGTTTGCCGAGATGGTATAAGCACCAATTCCATTTTATTTAACCAGTCACACAAAATAGTTTATCTATCTTAAATCACAGAGTGGCGCGTTTTGACCCGCTAATGTCTTCAACAAAGCATGATGACAAACTTACTAAAGAGGATCAGACCAAAAGGCAAACATCAAAATTTGCAAAATCAGATACAAGGAATTCACCACTAGTAGCCCTGTATACGTTGTAATTGACTTTAACTTTAGGCTACATAATTTCTAATTAGATATAAATATTTTGTATTTACATGTTTGCGCCATAAACATTCATGACGCAAATAACAATAGCAAATTTAAAAATAATATTTACAGAATTAAAATAAACGCTGATCCCATGTACGCTTTCCGCCGTGTTCTGATGAGTACCGTTAAAGTTCGAAACACGCGAATGGCTGTATTAAAGTTATATTGTGCGACTGCGTAAATCAAACGGGATTGGTGTTTAGCTTAATTACACGAATCTAAATGAAAGAATTTATATCGCCTCCCGCTCAGTCAATTATTGCTTAACTAAAAGCATTGCTTATCCATTCGTTTATCAGTAACTTTATAAAACAACAAGGCAGAATGCCGTTTATTAGCTTTTCGAACCTCGGGCCCATTTAAATGACTTTGTGTATATAGCATAACAAATAAAAGATAATTTGGCTGACGATAATACGTTTACATTTACATACTGCTAAACTATAAATATGTAAACCATTATGCACGGATATACACATGTAAAGACGAATATACATTTATTTTTATACATATATGCATGTATTTATGTATGTATGTATGTATGTATGTATGTATGCATGTATGTATGTCTGTATGTATGTATGTATGTATGTATGTATGTATGTATGTATGTATGTATGTATGTATGTATGTATTGCATGTATGTATGTATGTATGTATGTATGTATGTATGTATGTATGTATGTATGTATGTATGTATGTATGTATGTATGTATGTATGTATGTATGTATGTATGTATGTATGTATGTATGTATGTATGTATGTATGTATGTATGTATGTATGTATGTATGTATGCTATGTATATATCCACTGAAATCAATGTCAGGAACGCTAATCCACATTGCCTTGTGGTTGTATCTGCAGCTCCCGCCGATCGCGGCTCAGACGACAACAAGGATACTTTTTTACTCTGTCATAAACTCTTTACTAAGTAGAGCAAAGAGGTCCGATATAGTCTTGATTATGAGTGACTTGAATGCTAAAGTTGGACATGACGCAGAATTTCATTTAGGTGTAAGTTAAATTTTGAGTTCAATTGGCCACAATAACGGTAAACGATCGTACATGGGCTAACGCGGCTATGGCGGTGGTGTCACCAGGGCGTGGTGGATTTCCGACCGGCAATCGGATCTCCTATAAAATACCACATGAGCCCGACGACGGCACCATGACTCGGCGTGTGTTCCCCGCCACAAAAGGGTTCAACAGCCACAGGATTACATGGACTCC
>JAQBSW010006553.1:0-47637 GCA_029291075.1 Eudiplozoon nipponicum | reverse complement strand
AGGTTTAGCCGAAATATTTCAGAAAAAGGAAACTACTGGAGCAATGAAAGCTGAGTTAGTCAAAATGCAGATCAGGTTATTATAATAGTGTTTTATTGTTTTTAAGTCAGGGAATGTACTAATGAAAATATTTGTGTTGTAATATAATTATTAATGTATTTCTTCGAACAAGCGTGTATTTATATATTTCGACCTGTATGCTAATATGTCAAGGAATAATAATAATAATAATAATAATAATAATAATAATAATAATAATAATAATAATAATAATAATAATAATAATAATAATAATAATTATTATTATTATAATTTATGCCTGTTAATGTGTATGCCTGTTCGTATGTTCGATTACATAAATGTACGATTTATATATAATAATTTTGCATATATTAAAAAATATATCTAAATGTTTACTTGTAGACATGCTTGCCTAAAATAATTAATGTATTTATGCATTTATGTATATATATATATATATATATATATATATATATATATATATATATATATATATATATATATATATATATATATATATATATATACGTATTTATGCTCATATGTGCAGTCATTCTTCAAACACACAAAATTTTGTATGACCCGATATGACTTTTAAAAAAATCTTTAGAGATTATACAGTAGCGCTTTCGCTCGAACTTGTCAATTGGTTTAACGGTAGATATGAATCAAAACAAGGAAGTTATGTCTAGATATAAAAACGGTCCACATTCTAACGGGTTAATATGCATATATACACACATATATATATATATATATATATATATATATATATATATATATATATTTGTAAGTTTATCCAAAATGTTGAAAAAAGAGAAAGCGTAAACAAGTAAACTATTTACACGGGGCTTTTTAAACCTCACTGTAATGCCAGTGCACGAACTATTTTTTTTTGCTTGCACAATTCTGGTCAACGTCGAATTATTGATATCGCCTCCTAATAGCAAAGTATACCAACCAATTTAGCTTTAATTAAAATTGACAAGCGCTTTGTTAGCATATCGTAATTTTTACAGGACAAACCATGTTTATTCATAGGCTTACGTGCAACATCAATCATATTTTGAATCAACCAGGTAGGCACGTTACCGAGAAAATTGAAATCAGTCTCCTGCTGTATCTGCTTGCATATGATTGTCCATAGGAACAAATCCAATTATAGATAAAGTTAGTTGTAGATTGCAGAGGAATCTCTCATTACGTAGAGGAAGTTTGGTGGTGGATGTTGTCATAAATAAGTAAATAGGTAAAAGCCAAAGTGTGACGCAATCTATTCCTTCTGCGCTTCATTCATGCTTCACCTTTGTATTTTTAGTGAACATACACTAGTTTCTTATCAACAGTGCATACATTCACAACGGGATTTATTATATCAATAGGTTTATATGTATCTTTATACTACGGTCAGTTACCATTAATAATAAGAGTGTAATGCAAACCGTCCTTATCCATATTCGAACAGTCTGGCAAAAAATTACACAATTTCATATTACATGGTGTTTTAATTAAGACTTTCAAATCTTAATGGGCTATTAAAATGCAAATATCGCGCTGTCCATATTTTCTTATATTTGAGCAACACATCAAAAAAGCTACTGTATCAATCTCCACGTTTTCATTTATAAATCTAATCTTCGTATGCCATTCATTAAATTTATTAAACAATTCACCTGCATGCACACGAATATTAAGCGCCGAAATTATGTCATCAAACTGATGGTTTCATTTTTTCAATATATTAAAGAAATCAATGTTAATTCCTTCCACTATGTACATAAACATATCGGCCATGATGTGAGTTAGAACGATGCCCAATCCTAGATGATATTTTTACCTGTATAATTGTCCATTATAAATTAATTTATTATCTGATTAACATGAATAAAATAAACTCTCCTAGTGCGTTTCTCTAAGTTTCAAATTTGGGAAGATATCCAGGAAACAATTAAATAAATATTTAACAGTTTCATTTAAAGGAACGTTAATAAATAACGTTCCAAATCAAAGTAACACATCTTATTATTTTTAACGCTTAATTTGCCCACTGTTTTAACAAATTGACAAGAATGTTTCAAATTGTACACCGGTAGGTGGTTTTTCACCGGATTTAATAGATTAGCCAACCATTTTGCCAATTTATACATAGGCATATTTGTCATTTAAACAATTGGTCTCAAAGGATTGTCCTGTTTGTCCGTCTTTCGTGAAGGGTCCAATATTAGTATTTGTGTTCCAGCCGGCCTTAGCTTTTCGTGTTAGGCATTTATGACCTCTACATCCATTAGAATGAAGGATAATTTCATCATAATAAATTTCTTGGTTTCCTCTGTTGCATCACCATAAAAATCAATTTCAAATTATTGACCAGAAATCAAACAATTGACTTTAGAAAATTAATGGTCACCATCCATGACGACCAAGCCGGACCCTTTGTCCAGTGAATGTATGGCTATATCACGGTCTTTGTACATTTCTCGTAACGCAGACATGTATACTTCACCCGACGGAGATTTTATTGACCGTGCCCGATTTATTTATTGATGTCAAATATCAACAAGCTTTTCTCTAAACAATCATTGGCTGCCATTTTGATCCGATTTCAGATCCGGCGGCCGATTGAATACTGATTTAAATTCTACTTCCGTCACTGTATAATCCTCTTTGCCAAGAATGGAAACTTTTTCCACAAGCGAGAGCCTTACATTGTAACGAAGTCAATATATTCTTTAATTAATTTATCACTAATTTGTACGCATCAGGCGATTCTTTATGGAATGAAAGCTTCATCAATTCAACAATTGCTTGTCTTGTTTTAAAATACACACCATGAAAATATTTTGAAAACTTGATTTTCACAAAGAGGCGAAGTTCATTCATACCATCACGTTTAACCATGTTTAGTTAGGTTTCCTTATTTTTTAACATTTTAAACTAATGTTTTCCGTTTTGTGTAGCTTTTTTAATGTGGACTGTTGCTATATCTTAACATAAATTTTCTTTGTTCTGATCTCCAGTAAAACAAGTTAGCAGGACTGAGCGAAATTTTTATTGCGTATTTCCAAATGTATTTTTAAAATTCATATAGGGTAATAAATGTTTTGTGAATTTGCGAAATAACTAACATACAAGAATTTATGCTAAATGTCATTACTTGTTGAATCTGAGAAATAAATTAGCAAACTAAATGTAATGCGGCGATTTTTACAAGGAATGTTGAAAACACAACAATTCCCGCGTTATTTTGCAAAGGAACTGGAAATTTGAAGCTTACCTCATGAAAACGGTAACTTTTGTCGCTAGGGAATTTCTAGTTCTGATGAAAAAACAAACCTCATCCAAGCAAAGTTATTAGGTCTGTCTGATATTTTGAGTGCTGTTCGTCAATTAACAAAGATAAAGTTGTCAAACGTTTATCACAGTGCGGTTTCCCAAACTATACGAGCAACACATGAAAACTGAAACGTCAACTTCCAAACAAACTGTCCGATCCGAACGTGTTTGTGATTGATTTATAGAAGAATAAACAGATTTCTTTACAAAGTGAAGCTCTCGATTATAGGAAAACGTTTTGCATGCTCGGAAAACAAAGATCATATAGTAGCGGAAGCAGATTTCGAATTCCTCTTCAATCTGCTCTCTGATTTAAAAGGAAATAATGTTTGCAACCTACGGTGGCTTAATGTAAAGCTTGTCGAAATTCGCCACCAATACAAAATTGGCCACAGTCAATGAAATCTTCGTTGAGCAAGGTTGACATACTTGCGCTATAAGAAGTGGTCAAATATCGTTCTAATAAAAGTCTTCCATTGGACAAACGGTCTGGCCTGGTCGTCGTTGATTGTGACGATAAAATTTCAAAGTTCATTAGTTTGATTTTTGATCACCAATTGGAAATTGACGGAGAAAACTGATAAATTAAATTGCACCGATTTATCCTACCTTCTTCAAGGTCAAACATGCTGTGCACAAACAATTGAGGCTTTTTTATATATATATACACATATATATATATATATATATATATATATATATATATATATATATATATACCGTTTCATTCCTTTTAAAATCACTTCAAGAACTGCCAAAATGTTACGGCGGACGAGGCTCGAATCGATGCGCATTTTCTTCGGGGTCAGAGACCCTATTAACTGCTTCACTGTCGCTGTATTTCATATGGAAATTGAGTTGTAAAATAATTTTTTTCGATTTCCAACCTCTTCACTTGAAGCCGATGAGGCATTTCCTGAATCCAAAGTATTTAAACATTTCTGTATTCCTTTATATTTGTATTGATTTACTTATCTAAAAATGTATTTGTGCATGCTGGTAAGTATATATTCATTTTTGCATTTATGTAAGTTGATATGTATGAATGCATGTATGTATGCATGCATGTATGTATGTATGTATGTATGTATGTATGTATGTATGTATGTATGTATGTATGTATGTATGTATGTATGTATGTATGTATGTATGTATGTATGTATGTATGTATGTATGTATGTATGTATGTATGTATGTATGTATGTATGTATGTATGTATGTATGTATGTATGTATGTATGTATGTATGTATGTATGTATGTATGTATGTATGTATGTATGTATGTATGTATGTATGTATGTATGTATGT
This sequence comes from Eudiplozoon nipponicum, assembly GCA_029291075.1. Taxonomy (NCBI): domain Eukaryota; kingdom Metazoa; phylum Platyhelminthes; class Monogenea; order Mazocraeidea; family Diplozoidae; genus Eudiplozoon; species Eudiplozoon nipponicum. The sequence continues at coordinate 42,974 of JAQBSW010006553.1, read as the reverse complement.
ATGCATGCATGTATGTATGTATGTATTTGCATGCATGCATGTATGTATGCATGTATGTATGTATAATCGTATGCATGTATTTATGTATGTATGTATGTTTGTATGTATGTATGTATGTATGTATGTATGTATGTATGTATGTATGTATGTATGCATGTATGTATGTATGCATGTATGGATGGATGGATGTGTGTGTATGTATATATGTAAGGATGTCTGTATGTATGTATGTATGTATGTATGTATGCATGTATGTATGAATGTATGTATGTATGTATGTATGCATATATGTATGTATGTTTGTATTTATGTATGTATGTATGTACTTATACATACATTTTTGTATGTGTGAATGTTGGTATGTATGTACGTATACATGTATTTATGCATTTATGTATGCATCTATGTTTTTATGTATATATGTATATATTTCTTTATGTGTGCATGCCTATCTGTATGTATGTATGTATTTTTTATTCATGTATGTATATATGTATGCATGCAGGCCTTTATGCATGTATGTATGTATATTTTAATGTATTTATATATGTATGTGTGTATATTTGTATTTATGTATGTATGTATGTATGTATGTGTGCAGATATGTAGGTTCGTGCATGCATGTATGTATCTACGCAAGGATGGTCTTACGTATTTATGTATGCATTCGTGTAAGTCCGGAGGTATGAATTTACCTATGTATGTGTCAATGTTTATATGTATGTATGCATGCATATATGACCCCATGTATTTATGTATGTATTTATAAAAAAATATATTTATTTATACATACCTGTTGGTATACATGTACATATATTTTTGTGTATTTATGTATTTTTGTGCTTGTGTATGTTTGTGTTTGTGCATGCATATATGTATGGGTGAAAGTACATATTTAAATGTATTTATTCATGTATGTTTGAACGTATGTATATATCTATTTATATTTGTATATGTGTTGGTGTGTATTTATGTATGTTTGGATTTTTTTAAATATTTCTTTTTGCTAGTATACATCTATGCACAAATTTATATAGTCATGTATGCAAAATATGGAAGTCAATGTATGCATTTATTTTTGTATGCGTATCTGTGTGTGAATGAGTGCTTTTTATGAAGCAAATGTATATAATAGAATTTATCTATGTATTCGCAATTTAATCTATTTTTTGCCCTCATGTCGATGAACAAAAATTGTTTCATCGATTTCGCATCTTCTCTAGACTATCCTTTTCTCTTTTCATTTATGCACGTTCATTGTGGATTAGTATGTTGTTATGAATTTTTCAGAATGCGAAAAAAGTATATATATATATATATATATATATATATATATATATATATATATATATATATATCCTACACAGCATGTATGTTTGTTTGTATGCATACGTGAAACTAGAATTCTTGTATGTATGTGTGTTTGTGTATGTACTTTTGTTTGTATATATCGGTATAAAAGAATTTTTAATTTATGTTCTTTTGAAAAGTTTATGTACGTACATTTTTATATACATAAGTATGTTCGTTAATATATATCTCTATAAGTGATGCATGTTATTGTATAACACCGATACGAAACCACAGAAAACGAGAAATAATAATCCAATATTATACTAATTATGCCGTGAAAGCGTCAAAAATTAATTTATTGTATATAAACTATCTGTAAAATTTTTATTACCAAAAGTTTCTACCTCTTAATTAATGTCTGATTGTTTTTATGCCTGCAAACATGATTCATTAATGCAAATGTAAATTCTTTTATAATTATTTTAAGCAAAATTTAGTCTAATCTTTGTTAGAATTCATTTGGTATTTTAAATATTTTATATGCGGAGCCTTTTGTTATGAACGTTTGCTTCGGGTTGGTGATACTAACCATGACTGGTTTTAATTATTTGTTGTTAACTAATAGATTCTGTTGGAATAAACCTAGTAAAAACCTCTTTAGGTGGTAAGTAACATGCAATAAATGTATATCAATTACAAAATATAAAGAAGAAATACAATGGAATCATGAACATCTAGCCGAATTATTATGATCAAGGTTGCGGTCTTGATATAAACGCCTGAGCCATTAATTACTTACATATGTCAGTATAAACTAAGAATTGTATAGCGTAGATAAGGCAACTCATCCAGCAGACTGGTTTCGTCCTTATTGGGAACTCATCATGTACTGGCCAGAATTTGCCGCGGCCAGGATGATGATGAGTTCCCAATAAGGACGAAACCGGTCTACTGGATGAATTGCCTTTTCTACGCTATACAATTCTTAGTGTATACCGACATATATAAGTAATTAATGGGTCAGGTGTTAATATCAAGACGGCAACCTTGATTATAATAATTTTTATCACCACTCGCGCAACCAATGTTCGTTTAATCTAGCCGAATTTTCTGTATTCATACGATATACCAGATTATTCTTAGTGTATTTTGAGTAAAATTTACGCCAGACTATAATGGTGTCTTTTCGCAGGTTTCCATTTTCCGACGAAATAGTTTTCTGACTCTCATCTAATAGTTTCTCCTTTTCCTTTGCATCGTCAAGAAGAGGGCCAGTTTGTCCAATCAAAACCTCATCTGAATGAAACGAAAACTATTTGGTTGAGTGCCAGGGAAATATTTTGATGTAAAAGGGATAGCTGCGAATGTAAACCACCATCTCATCGTGAAAATGAATTACAAACCACTCTGAATAATCAGGTTTATCTTATGAACACAGTCAATGATTGCGTGAAACAAACAATGACTGCCGTGAGTTCATAAAATGCAAAGGATTGCTGACGAGCATGTGAAATCCTTTTCACAAAATATCGTACTATTTCCACACAGATATATTATATGACACTGCTATACTTGTATATATACGCATATATATCCAAATTTATACTTTACATATATTATATATATATATATATATATATATATATATATATATAATGAACAAATGTTTGATAACAGTCAACTGTAATCTCATAAACAGTAATCTTAACTAAAACGGACTCGTGCAAGCAAGTTTGAATTAATTGTAAAAAAATGCTTGCATTAATCTAGGAAATGTATGTATAATAGACTATGACAAGGAACGAAAATTATTAAACATTCGTTTTTCTAACAACTGCAACCACTGACGCCTGTGGTGGTGAATGTCATAATATTTATATATATATATATATATATATATATATATCTACCCTCCTCTCTCCTCCTTATACATTCGTTCATGACTATATTTTATTGCGAGCGTATATATATATATATATATATATATATATATATATATATATGTGTGTGTGTGTGTGTGTATGCATATGTGTTTTAATACATTAATTGGATAAACGTGAAAAGAAATCTGAGAAACTTTAATTAGAATAAATAAATTAATATTGACGCCATTAAATGAGTTGGTTTTGTTGCGTTACAACTGTGCTATTACTGTTTACAATTCTCTCTTAAATACTGTGTGATTTTTCTTTGATTATAAAGTATAAAACGTGTCTCCAAACTTTTCGATACTTGATGTTAAAAAGTCTTTACAAAAATTTAATAAACTTAAATCCATTTAGCTTCTGCTAAATGTTGTATAGAGTTCACATTAAAAAAAGGGAAATTAGCAAAACATGGTGGGTGGTTTCACGGAAATTAACATTCACTGGCCAGTTTACTTAGGACGGGAAGCAGTAAGCGTTCTTGTTGATAAACCTAGCCGAAAATATCTAAACAGGATATACTCCGAACATGAAATAGAGGAACATCTGCAATTGCTAAAAAAAAGTTTGTTTAAATTGTCAAATATATGATACTCATATTATTAAAACAAAACTGTGTTATCGAAGGCGATTGCATAGAAAAAAGTTACTCCGACATTTTTCGCATTATCTTATCAGGGCAAAAATATCTGTTTCCATATTTGTTACATTCAGAAAATCTATGGAGTGCTAAGTTAGATAGTCTGTTTGCATCACACAAAAAAACAGTGGCAAAAGCAAAGACACACGTATAGTCGCGAAAACATAGCACAGCAATGTAGCTGCTGTTAGCGTGTAATTGCATTTCGTTTATTTATAAATAGCGAGCACATATCGCATTAACCGCTTTGATAATCAGCAGGTCTATGCAAATCCATAAAATTAAATCAAACAGATGTCTGTCTGGAATCGACTGTGATAGTCGTGAGCTATTTGTTCGCGATTACTGATGTGGCGTTGCGTTTTATGTTTGTTTTTAATCTAAAAATGTCTTCCATTTGCTACTTTTATAACCAGCCGACTCTGCCTATTTAATGATCAACTATTGAATGTTTACAAATCATCATTATCGATCTATTTTAATGCTAGAGAATGTTCCTTTACATATACGCTCTGAAAAAATTTTCTCAATTATGAACAGTGGCAAACAAACAAATCGAAACGTCAAATTATTGTGTTCGCGCCAAACTTCATTTTATATATTTATATATATATATATATATATATATATATATATATATATATATATATATATATATATGTATATAGTCGAATCGTACAATGTTAAAATAATAAAATAACATATTCTGAAATCTGATGTGAAGCAGCACGGTCGACAAAAATATAAACTGTATCTCTAAATTTATCATTTGTATGAAACTTTCTTCCCTTTTAAACAAAAAGCTTCTGAGAATGCACTGAATAAATCATGTCTCATTCATGAAAGTCAATGAAATGGCAATTGGCAGGCTTTTAAGTCTAATGAAGGTAGATGTATGCTTTCGATTTGTGTAACCATCAAAACCACAACCATTTAGCATAGAAACTCCCATGCATATCTTAGGTATGCCGAACATAACAATTACCATTTTTGAATAAATAAAAATCAAAGAAATGCTTTAGGATTGTTGGTGTAACGGCCTTCAAACTAGTATAATTTCTCCCCATAATTCGTAGATATTAAAGCGGAAGGGCAGTAGTTTAAAAGGAAAAGATTTTAAAAACAAGATCATTGCTATTGCGCAATTCTAATATTCAGAAAAGTAAAACTGACAAAAATTAGCCTTGTAGAAAAATCAGAAATTGCTTTAAGGAATTTGGCTCCTAATAACCAGACTTCATTAAAACAATTTTATTAAAAAGAATATTATGGACTGCGTACTGAACTGAATACGGTATGTAATCAATAAAGTAAAAACTTTGACGTCGTAAGGAAAATTTTCTGTATATATTAGATCTCACCTTCGAATGGCTACTTAACACCCGATATAATTATCATGCGAGTCAAAACTCAGGGATTAATTAGATGTCTAATTCAAAACTACTGTTTATTTCAATAACCTTTTGCGAAAATGAAAATACGCCATATAGGCAATACAACTAAGCAATAATTTATTGCGCGGGTGGTGGTGACAATTCTTTAAATCAAGTTTGCGAGCTTAAAGTAAATACTAATACCATTGTATTTAACCAGTCGTCAAACAACATAACAATACTGCCACAAATCGCACGCACTGATGCGTTTCGACCTTCCATGGTCATAATCAGAGTACGACGATAAACTGGCTAGCGAGGATCAAACCACATTGCATATATATGGAAAGCAAAATTAGGTATGCAGCTCTCATCTGTAGTAGTCTCGCATAAATCCTTAGAGCCTATATATGTATTTGAAGCGAAAGCTGCAATCAGTTAACGTTCGTGACTGCATAGAAATTGTGCAACCGACATTTACAGTCACGTACAATGTATGCAAGACTACTAGAGATGAGAGCCGCATATCTAATTTTGCTTTCCAAATATATGCAATGCGGTTTCATCCTCGCTAGTCAGTTATCCGTCGTATTCTGAAGATGATCATGGAAGGTCGAAACGCGTCAGTGCGGGCGACTGGCGACAGTATTGTTACGCTGTTTGACGAATGGTTAAATATAATGGGATTGGTGTTTACTTCAAGTTCGCAAACTTGATTTAAAGAAAATGCGCCATGTCTAAAATCCTCGCCGCAGTAGCTCATGCAATAATTGATAAGTGTCCAATATGAATGAAACTTGGTCATGTGAAAAATTGCATTTGCATTGCTTGGTTTATACTAAAAACAAATATAAACATGCGTTTTTACGGATATAAAAAATAATTATTCAGCATGGTATTCGATTATCTTAATTTGTTCGATTTTGTTAATTTAAATGATTTAGAACAAGTTGGTCCATGCATTACACAGAACATTTTGTTTAATTCATAATTCATGGTTAACATCAGAGATCCAATCTACACTGCAAAACTCTGCCTAAGTCAGGATTGGTCACTTGAGTCGACCATGTCCCAGAACAATGGTCCACTTGTTAACGCAGAAATACCATTGGTTTAGCTTAAAACAAATGAAATATAATGTGCATATTATTGAAGAAGAGGGTCAAAAATGTTTATTCAGCTACATAAGTTACAAACTTTGGTTTTGTGACACAAATTTGTCAGTAATAAATATCAATATATACACGTTGTGCACGAGTATTTTCAGCCGTTCTAGTCCTTTTTCTGCAACTCAAGTTATAAAATTATAGCTAATTCTCCTGTGCTTTTTGCTCATTTTACATAAAATCGTTTAAGTGACTCTGGTTTACAATGAAGTTGTCATCTAAGGGAACCAAATGTAACAAATGCTTAGCATTAGTCTATGAAATATATGTACACTAGAGTAGGAGAAGGAAGAGAGATCAATAAATAGTCGCTTTTTGTGAAATTTCAACACTTACCGAGACATTATCTAAAATAACCAGTGCTAATTAGCCATTTTAAAAATAAACTTTTTGATTCTTTGAAGAATGGAATACAAAGTGATGTTCAATTTACGACAAATCAGAATTTATGACGTTTACGATAACATGAATTGTGAAAGGTGATATAAAAATGACCATGTATGCATAGGAGACAACAAATGTTCGTGCACTTTGGTAGACAGTTTATAAAAGCACTGGGCGAATTTTCAAATCTTTATTGATAATATTAAAAGATTGTATGTTAAATCACAAATTATGTAGCATGAATATTTATTTTATCTTCGTAAGTCAGTATTCTAGTTCGCTCTTTTGATCAGTGAGTTTCGTCAGAATACAAGAGTTTGGATAAATAGCGGTCCACTTTCTATATTAAGTGCATTGTTAAAAAATGATATTTTTCTTTAGCTTAAATCATAAATTTAATTCGAACCAACGTTAAGAGTACGCCCATAATCAAGCAGTACTTGAACATTACAGTTATTTACACAAATTAAGCTGCAACAATCAATCAGCAAACAAACAATGCATGCATAATTAATGAATATCAGTCATACGAAGATGACGTGTCAACGATTATTTCATATTTTTAAAATCACTAAAAGCACATGAGTTTATCATCATAATCATCATGAACAGTCATACAAAAGCCATTATAAACTAATATTTCACTGCGATTAAACCTTAAGAAGCGAAACATTAAAAAACAAGATTTTTTTTATAAATGACGATAAAAATAATAATTTAGGCACACACATTATTAATGAGGTTTACGAGAGAGATTATCAAGTTACTATGATTATATTTATCTAAATAACTCACAGAAGCGAGGCAAACTAAGCTTCTACACAAAATCATTATGACCAATACAGCTTCCTGGCGGGTTTCCCTGTATCCCGTCATACACACCTGAGCTTATACGTTATCTTTACTATATCTGGTGCTCGATTTATGAAGTGAAATAGAAATGGAGCAATGCTAAGTTCTGGCGATAAATAAGTCTGAACTACTCAGGGTGTAAATGTTTTAATGCTTAAAGAAAATTAGTCATTAAAACCATTTTTACGAGAAAATGCTAATTACCTCATCATGCATATAGTTTTTTAGAATTGAGAAGTGAATACTCTGTATACGTATTAATATGTTATAACTCCTGTATGTACAACACAATTAAGATAGGTAAGCTTCCTTTCATCAGAAAGCAATTCGGCAATAATATCTGCTACTTTGTATAATCATTTCTGAGTGGCCAAGAAGTAAAAGTTTGATTCAACATGTACATTGTAAATCAACAAGCTGGAAGCAAGAAATGTTTAGCTAAGGCACTCATATGCCCACAAACAATTCACCGGTTTGAATTCAATTCACGTACGAACTCTAGTTTATTTACCTGAGGATTAAAGGTATTGCATAAAATGTCCTCCACTGTAATTACCTCTCTTTTTAATTTAATTTGAAGAACACCTGGACATCAGTGTAATTTTTTTTAAATTTTTCATATTGCATAAATTTACTCCACTACAGATGCGCTAAGTCTTAAATGTCGTTTAATTTGCGTCTTTACTAATCGGTTATTCCGGCCTACATAGTAGACTGGGCAGATGTTGAATTTGCGCAAATAAAAAATTACCTTAATCATGGTTGCGATCTTGATATAAACACATTTCACATTGTGTGCATACATCTGTCAGTATCAATTAAGTATTGTATCGCGTGGAAAAGGTAATTTAACCAGAAGACCGGATTCGTCCACCCTGCCGCAGTACTGTAGGCTGAATGCGTTGTCAAGTCCGCGTCGGCTTTCTTTATATTTTCATTTTAGATTGCCATCTTCCTGTCTCACCGACGACACGTGATGGATAAACAATGCGCCAGACTGGGGATTTTGGCGCTCGCAAGTAAATATATTGTGGTTGTACACATTAATGAGATCTTTAAGCAGTCATTTGTTTCGGCATCTTTATTAATTATTATAGAAACGTCATCATTATACCTCAGATTTACATGACGCTATATTTTTTAAGTAAATTGTTGTACTATATGTGTTTCCACATGGAAAATGTGAGCATCAGCTAGTAAACATTCTAATGTTTCTAATTTTTCCCAAATTGCACAAAAGTGAAATTTGATACGCAAATAATCCTTCAAAATGACAAACATTTGTTCCGAAGAATTTCAATATAAGGAAATAGCGGTTCTGTGTACACCTTAACAAGAAAACGGATACCCTGAAATGTTTAATGAAGCAATAATGAAAATTAAGCAAAGATTTTTTAAAAATTAAAGCCGTATCCAACAAAAAGGCGTTAGATTTGCTACATTGCGCGATAGTTCAATAAAATGGGATTGGTGTATATATCAAGCACACAAACTTGATTTAAAGCAAAGAGGATACATTATTAAATCAAGTTTGCAAGCGTGCAGTAAACACCAATCCCTATGTATTTAACCAGACCTCGAACAACATATTGGTCTATTTTGAATCTTGACTAACCAACCTGTCAATTTTTGAAAAGCAACCACGAACTGTTGATAATTTATATTGAAACGGCACAAAACTGCTGTAACGCAAATACTGTGCAGAACATGTTGGTTTATGGTAAATTGGTCTGTTTAATTTAACATTAGTTTCTTTCTTTCATAGCACATCTAGGAAAGGCAGACGATCATCTTTCTCATCATCATCATCACCATCATCATCATCATCATCATCATCATCATCATCATCATCATCATCATCATCATCATCATCATCATCATCATCATCATCATCATCATTATCATCATCGTCATCATCATCATCATTATTTATATTTCTATTAAATGATAGATGTTCATTAAATTATTTTGTTGTTGTTGTTGTCGTTGTTGTTGTTGTTATTGTTGTTCGACGGCTGGTTAAATACGATTTCTTTATGTAAGTGACTCACCATGCGTTTTCTCCTATTCCTTATACATATTCATTATATTTATCAAAAACATAAAATTCTCCTTTAACATTTCCATTGTGCATTTATGTATTTTTTTTTGAAAACCTCGTTATTGTTCAACTTTTGACAAGTTCTTTCAACGTGGATTATCTGGTTCAGAACAAAACTTTGTCTCACCTTTGTCAGCTTTTATAAATATCAAATTATTACTTATCAATCCCTTCCTAAGACGTAAGAGTTTATAATTGAATTTAAAATTACCTTATTTATGGAAGATACTTAGCCATCTTTAAAGCTTTCCTAAAAATCTCGTTCGTAGATGTGCATTCCACAGGAACGGCAGTAATTAGACAATGGTTAAGTATCTCTAGCTTTTCTCTATTAAAATGCATTGAATTTAAATTTACAATTCTTTTTAAAGGAATTTCGAAATACCTAGGTTTAGTTATTCTAGGCCCAAGGCATCCTCGCGTTTTACCATGCCTCGTTCTAACATTCTTTTTTTCTTTCTTTATAACTCGCTTTATCACTAAACTCTTCGATGCAATTAAAAACTTTTACCTGAAAATGAGAAAGAAAAAAACGTATTATTTTAATCCCCCCTCTAATTAATTCAGTTTTGCGCTTATCTTAGCTTTTAAGAAAATGTTCCATTATGCCTAAGCAAAACACATGCTTAATTGCCTTACAGCATCATCTAACTTAATGGGTAACCTTACTTTTTAAGAATTAGGAATTACATTCCATTTTCAAACATTTAATGTAACTCTGTAAGTGAGACTTTCCTAGTTTTTTGCACCTTCTTCCATTTGTAGATGTTCCATATTTACGTTGATTCTAAACTTGTTTATAAATAAGGAAGCATCTTTTGGCATGCAGCTTTTTTGTTAGATAAATTTGGTTCTTTTCTACTATTTTTCAAGATTCTTCACGTAGTACCCTTTTATGCGTGAGCCCTTTTCGCAAGTTCCGTAATTATGCGTTCTCTCCACCGTATTTCCAAGTTATCTCCTTTCAGTTGTTTTTTTATTTCGACGTATGTTTGATTTCGGATTAGCCAAAGTTACCCGAATTCATTCGTGAATAGAAAATTTAAGTTATCCTAGAATTTGTTATCCCTTAGTAAACGAATATCAACAACCTTACTAATCTCACTAGTCGGAATTAATTCGTTTATCGATTGGCATGATTGTAAAGAAATATGAGTCCAGTTATATAATAATAAAAACTTTCACTGGATACAAAAATAAACTTAACAATTCAAAGAGACGCCAGAAGTTTGCATATGATCTGGTATTGTTAAGCATGCACTAATCTGGTCAACTTAGGTGTATTTTGCGAGATGTTAGATATATATTTAAATCAAGTTTTCGAGCTTGAAGTAAACACCAAACCCATTGTATTTAACCAGTCTTCGAACAACATAACAAAACTACCGCCAGCCGCAACGCAGACGCGTTTCGACCTTCCATGATCATCATCAGAGTACGACGGCAAACTGACTATCGAGGATCAAACCGTATTGAATATATATGGAAATCAAATTTAGATATACGGCTCTCACCTCTATGCATGCAAGACTGCTAGAGGTGAGAGCCGTATATCTAAATTTTATTTCCATATATATTCAATACGGTTTGATCCTCGATAGTCAGTTTGCCGTCGTACTCTGATGATGATCATGGAAGGTCGAAACGCGTCAGTGCGTTGCGGCTGGCGGTAGTTTTGTTATGTTGTTCGAAGACTGGTTAAATACAATGGGTTTGGTGTTTACTTCAAGCTCGCAAACTTGATTTAAATAGTATTGTTACAACCACCTGCGCAATAAATTATTGTTAAATGTTAGATATATGTTGTGGTAATCTTAACCCGAATTGCATAACGAGATGATTTATCTAAATATCGTTGGTCAATAGACTTTATACCACTGTTTACTCGATACGCTTTGTAAACTAGAGTAAATTCAGATGCATAGATCTAAACATATAAGGATGTATCGGTATATACCTGATTAGGTTACGTGCATGTATGAGTAGCTATGTGTATTTATTAAAGGAACACTAGAATTGGTTAATAGTAAGTTGTACTAAAGTTTATAAGAAGATAACGTGCCGAAGAAAACCGTTACTAGTGTTTTGTATTATTTTGCTTCCTGAGTTGTCCTGTGTGTGACAAGAGGACGAGGTCTGAGGACGACTGCGGTAACAAGCGGAGCAATAGTGCAAACAACGCGAGGCAATTTTATAAAATGTTTGAAGAAAAAAACATTAATATTGTTCATCGTCAATTAAGTAAGCATTATAATTTCGCACCTGATTTTAATGTAAACTGGTGAATTGTTTGTGTGTATGCATGTCTGTCTGCGTGTATGCATGTCTGTCTGCGTGTATGCATGCCTCAGCTGTGCATTTCCTGCTTCCAGTTTTTTGCTGTGTAATGTATATTTTTAATCCAACTTTATCAACATTGCTTTTTCCAAAAATAACTATATAGCTTATCAGCTATTATAGGCGAGTTGACGTCTGGAGAAAAGAAAACTGCCTTTTCTAATTTGTGTCGTATATACCTGATATATAATAAATTTATACATACATACATGGTTTATTTCTCAATTCAAATGTTTCATTGCATCTTTCCTATATTACAAAACTGATTTATTTAATATTGAATATTTTCATTAAATATATATCCCCATGAATTTGTGAAGGTTAGTATTGATTTTTGGAAATGTAAATATAACAGATTAATAACTGTAAAACTAAATTTTAACTATATAAATTAACTTAGATACGCATTTCTTTATCGACAAGGCGATGCACGACTAATTAGTTATTATAGGAATTTGCATGTTGTAAATGTGACCTCAGCATCATACGAGATAAATTCTGTATTTACCAATAAAATTTAAAAAGTTGGCGCCAAATGACTTTAAAAAGCTGTTTATATTGTAATTAATAATTATTTATTATTATTATTATTATTATTATTATTATTATTATTATTATTATTATTATTATTATTATTATTATTTATTATTATTATTATTATTATTATTATTATTTATTATTATTATTATTATTATTATTATCATTATTATTATTATTATTATTATTATTATTATTATTATTAATATTATTATTATTATTATTATTATTATTATTATTATTATTATTATTATTATTATTATTATTATCATTATTATTATTATTATTATTATTATTAATATTATTATTATTATTATTATTATTATTATTATTATTATTATTATTATTATTATTATTATTATTATTATTATTATTATTATAATTATTATTGTTGGCAAATCAATTAGTACATCACTGCGACGAGAGAATTACACTATACGTAAACTGAACAGAGTTTTTTCCACCTGCCCAAGTTACACTAAATACAATGTATGCGTTGAAGATTTACACCAAATGCAAAATGAACGCAGTTTTTGGATAATTTGTTTGCTTGGTTTTCTTCTTCGCGTAGATTTGCAACGCGCATAAAAGAGGATAATATAATTTACCAAACACATAATGCTTTAAATTACAAAGTAATGTAGGACTACAAAAACCATACTCTGTGTATTTAACTCGGTTAAATTTAAGCAGAGTAAATAATTAATCGATAATACAGTCATATAATGTATAAAAATTCATGAATTTTTGACATAAGAAACACTAAATTTAAAATAAATACACAAAACGGTGACTTTTTATGCTTAGTGTATTATGGTTTAAAGTGAACTATCAGCGAGTAGTTCAATAGAAAATATGTAAATTTGGGAATTGTCATGAAAACATAAATAGTTCAATTAATTTAAAAGAGGTCTATTAGTAAAATGAAGGTTCGAAGGTATATTTTAATGTATTAAATTTAAAAAAAAATTATATTAATAAAAAATGTTATTGATAAGATCCTTAACTTATAAGTCGAATAACATTTCACCCACTATCATAGAAATACCTGAGTTCTAAATTAGCTATTTCAAATGGAAATGGATTAAAAGCGAATTTTTAAAACTAGAAAGGTGGAAGTATACGCACCAGGCTTTAGTAAAATTAAATGTTGAAACCGTTTCCACAGCCCTTTATTGAAAATGCTGTTACATGATATTGCATAGGCAACTTTTGTAGCCTATGACAGGAATATTGTTCTATATCGAGCAGTCGTGAATGTCAAAGAACTATCCCACATAGGTGGAAGACATAAGCAGCAGAAGGATCAAGGAAATGCTGGAAGCCTCAGATATTAATAATAAATATTAAGTAAACTTGCTTAAATAGCAGACTGCGTTTTTTACGAGAAAACTACTCTATATACTAGTGCTTAATATAGCAAGTGAATCAGGTAACCTTCGGTCTTCTCAATCTTCCATGAAACACCTAATTTATATGTTAGCCTGACAGATGAATAACGTAACCGACGACTTTAAAGGAAATAAATCCTATCTAAATTTATTTGTCATTGTTAATTCTGGAACGCATGCATGCGTGAAGGCCTAAAATCACAAAGAGTGGAAAAACATGAAACAGGGCAAATATACCGTCAAATTTAGGCTCAACTCGGAATTTCAGCATAGCTTCTCGAAAATGGATAGAACTTCAGGACTTGAGGTATACCTAATTTGTTCGACTTGAAAGGAAGTTTACCCGCTAGACTTCACTTTGCGTGTAGTGTGTGGCAGAGATCGCGCGTTGGACTGATGCAAGACCCCAAAGGAAATGTGTCCCGGTTCGGGTGTTGGTCGCGTCAAATACTGCTAGGTACATGACGATTGTGCGTGAAAACGTTATACGTGATGAATTCACATTGCAACCTTTTGAAAGTTACACTTTATTTGATTAATGTATACAGGTAACGAAATCGTATTTAATAAAGATAAATTTAATCTACGAAATTCTCAAAGCTAATGCACATTATAAATAACTCTATATATAATCTACCGCAATAAAAATAAAATTTGTATAACTTCACCAGTTGGCGTGGGGTCCGTTCTGTAATGTTAAATTAATGATAATTTGTCAGAACTTTAGGTCTTAAGACGTGCCAGTTAGGTGACACAGGCGTGTCGCAGTGCATGAGAACAAGACTCCACTGTATACGAATTCCAGTTTGAATTCTGGTCGCTGAAAAGTCTTGAAAGTAATTAAAAAATTACCGATATTGACAAAAAGACCTTTCTAATACAATGACCTTGCTAACTTGAGTCTATACTTACACAACATATATCATATATATAAGTATCATTTTTTTCAAGGAGAGCACTAGAATTCACAAGATGTATTGAGTTTGATTAAGAAATTAGGAATCATTCAATATAGGGAAGTATATCATAAGAACAGCTTTCCCGTTCCTTCCATAATATATAGTTTAAAGCGAAGTAAAACTGTAATTAAACTAAATAAAAACAGACTATCTCATGGCTTTTAGATACTGTTTGTTACAGAGAACTATTATATATGCCATAATGTATTATTTGTTGTGCACCTAGTAACAAATTAGTTCAATTATGACCAGAAAGATAAACCAAATATGGCATCAACGAAAAGTAAAATCTCGCGCACATTCGTTTCGTGCTTACTGGCGTCTCGTCAGTAGGAGCCGGTATTAAATAGATCAATTACAAAATGAAGAGCGTAATACCGGCGCCATCTGATGAATCGCCAGTAAGCACGAAGATTCTACTTTTCGTTCATGCTGTCTTTGGTTTACCTTTCTGGTCATAATTGAACAATTTGTTACTAGGTGCGCAACAACTAATATATAATTGCATATCTAATAGCTTAACAAATAAATTTACCACTTCAGGTGAATTTCTAAGTGAAAACTAATTTAAAAACACTTAATGCCATTTGTGCTTAATACGGGGACGAGAGAGGGGTTTACTAGGATCAAATGAACTAATAAAACTTAATAAATGAATTTGCGCTTATAGAATGATCACATCTATGTCGAATATAAACCTGAATATACTTGCAACGCCTTCCACATAAAAAGGTTAAATAAAGACCCAAATCGAAAATCAATAAGTACAAATACGAGATAATGAGATATATTCGACGCAATTCCTAAATTTCTTAATTTCATAGTTTTAATCTTTGTACTGTTAATTTGGTATAGTTGTGATGAAGTCTTTGCTGGTTGTTCTTTTCGAAATGACCGATTTTTATTTATATTAACACTATATTCACATACCCTGCAGTATTTTTCTTCTTCGACTAGAATTACATTAAGCAGAACACAATTTTATGCAGCTTTTGCTTCTCCTAGATTCAATCGTTAATTGTAAGCATTTCATTTCTTTATTGGGAAAATAATATGAGCGCTATTGTGCTTCAAATATGTTGCAATCAATAAGTATGATCATAACCAAAGTGCCAAGACTGTTAATAGTAGGAATTAAGCATTGCTGAAATAAAATTAGCGCGAAGATGGCTTCAAATCGCAAAGATGCTTGAAAAAGCATGTCCCACGTGAACGAAGTCATTTAAAATTTATCTAAATGAAGGTTGCGAGCTTGATAGAAACATAAATACAATTATGTATATATTTCGCAGTATAAATTAAGCATTAATTATTGTAGCAAACAGAATTCATCTAGTAAGTTGGTTTCGTAGATTTTGGTATAACTTCAAGTATTGTTCGGAAGTATCGTTGTATATGGTAACAAAGGCAATCCACAATGTAGTGTGTTTTTTTCCTTAATGCGAAATATTCAAGTGATGTCCAGTATTTTGCTGAGGATGTGTCTCGAATCAGGCCACATCGCATCGGGTTTATAACTCTATCCACTAAATCCAAACTGAATGTTCCTGGTTCTGGCCCTGTCCGCAGCAAAATTCTTGATATTTCTTGAAACATTTCAAAAAGACAGTGACTGACACAATTTGGTATCAAAGAGAAAATGGCACGCAATACACGACTTTTTTGGCGTAACGAATGAGTTGCAAATCCTTCAATCTAAAGCTTCTGCCTCTACATTCTTTTCGTGACAATTTTGTCAATTTCTGATAAGTGCGCATTTATGACATAGCCAGCCCAGTTGATAGTTTCACTCGCTATAAAATCCAATTTTAAGTTTATTAAAGCAGAATATGGCGAAAAATCAACTTGTTTAACAGGAGAAAATTCCGTTTTGATTAATGTTATACACCAAATTAAAAAAAAATATACGAAATATTATCAATCTAATATGTTATATTTTTCTCACTAAGAAGCCCTAATGAATTTAATTAACGAACATGTGACGTAGTGCTGAACAGTTGTTCGACAATTAAACGAGACCCAATAACTTCAAAAATATTTAACCCAAACAAGATTGAATGGTGATTTCATTATCAGTGCATAAATTTTATTTACAGACTTAAAAGAAGCGTGAAATAAGCCAACCATAATTCGTCAATTTAAAGTGGACACCAAACCCATTAACTAATTAAATAGAAAAATATATATGCCAGTATTCAATGTTTGATAAACCACACATATCATAAGAATTCGTTTATAATCCATCCACTAGATTATTATTTCTTCAATAATGAAAGCAACACATTTTTGGCTTCAGATGCTGTGTGAAAAATCAAACCCATGAAGTAAATTCTCTTGTCTTTTTTCTCCACTCCAACACCAAAAATTCAAATTTTCACTGCATTTCTACGCGATGAGAAGCTTCAATTGATGACTTTTAAATCTATAACTGTGCAAAATGAGTATAGTTCGTTTAAAATTTTATAACGCACATATCTTTCATAGTATGATGGAAATCGCATCAATTGAACACTTAGTGAAATGAAGGGGCCGCCACAAAAAGAATGTTCCGTTAATAGCTTTAGGAAATTAGCTTCGAATTGTAGGTAATGCATGAGTTTTATTGCGAAGAGTATGTGTTAACTGCACTAAGCATAGAAGACTGTATATGATTTATTTTTGTATGCGCTCTGACACATTGTGCGAACAACACAAATTTTCACAAAACCTTGGTATAGAAAATGAATTTATTTAACCACTTTATAATATATTTTAATGTTATATCATCGACATATAATTTAAACCAGAATGCATTTGTATTTACAAAGCTTACAACTACGGAAATTGGCCTAACTCACTAACATAGTGTTGCGAATGTCGTCAGATTTAGAAAATAATTATTATACAAAAGGTGAAAAATGAAGTTAACTGATATTTTTTAAAGCTGTACTATAAATAAAACCCATTAGCGTCGTCCCAGTAGGATATAAATTTGTAGATAACTAAAAAAATTTATTTGCGTGCATGCAAATCTAGTAGTTTTATATTTACAAATTGAAATTTTACCTAAAATGTCGTTTGTATGAAAGCACGCAAATATTATTCAAAATAGATTACGGTAATTAACTTTTTAGAGAAAAATCAGAGCACGAATGCAATCAGAAAAAGAAAAGCACTAAATTTTTAAATAATGTTTGTGAACGAATATTTTGAAAATTACCGTTGAAATAGTCTAAAGTTCAATTTATGGTTTTTAATCAGGTTTTTGCACGAAGGATATTTACTAAATATACCTAAATTTATATAATTTTTTTAAAATTTGAAAACGCCGATAAAGAAAATAGTTTATCGACTTAATGATTCATTCACTGCTGAAATTTATATATTTTAAGAGTTGGATTCAACAAAATAATTAGCAAATTTATGGACCAGCTTGTAAACAGATCAGCGCATTTTAAATATGTAGATCCTTATTAAAACCGTTAGCTGCCTTTTACATCTAAAACATAGCAAAATCAAAACTTTCACTGTGAAACGCTAAATGCCACCAACTTGGGATGATTTTAAATAAGGGTATAATTTGGTCTGCCGAAAATCAGCACTTATTAGATTATAGTTTGTTTATTTTTAGCTTTATTTAGGCCCTTCTTTATAATTCTTAACAAATAAGTTAATAAATTCATCCATCCCGCTTCCATACGAACCAGTTCGTTTAAACAAGAATCAGAAGCCATTTTGGTTTATCACACAGTTCGTTGCTAAATCAAATTATTTATAGCAGTTGGCTCGTACAAATCGCACCAATTCAGCAAGCCAAATATAATTTATATTTAAAAAAATATATTATTCATTTCTGAGGTTTGGCTACTGCCTCCCATATTCTTTTGGTTTTACATTATTTTAATTGTTCTTCTTCTGAAATGAAATTTTCTTATATTAACATCGGTCCTAAATAGAGCTAATGGCGCTTTCTAGGTCTTCAGCCTTATCTGCAACATGATTACCGTGCATGCTAATAAATGTACTTGCTAAATAAAAACCGTGGAAAACTAAAATTTTATCATTTAGATTAAGTTCTATGTTTCTACAGAATACATTATGTAACATTTCTATTAACAATGTAAAGCATCGTTACAGATTATTATTCATTCTTAAATAACTTTTCAATTTTCATTACCTGATCTGCGTTTTGACTAACACAGGCTGAATTCCAGTTGTTTTGTTTCTTTTATATATTTTGATGACCATTAGCGGCCACCTTTCTCAGATCATTCATAATAACAAGTTTAAAAGAGAACAAAATATCGTTTATTTTAATTATTTTTTGGTTTTGTCGTTAGCAACATCCAAATTTGATGTTGCATTTTTCATTTATGCATCACTACTTCGCGAAATATGTTGTTAATTTAAAGTGTGGTATCGACTCCTACCATTTCATGACAAATAAGCGCTTAAATCTTGCGTTAATTTGTTTAGTAATTTTGTCCACGCTAACTTTAGTTTATATTCCTGTACCCGATTGAGCGTGTAGATTACAAGGTAAGCCAAGTCTTATACCTAAATCTACATAGGTATGTTTTGCGCATCTTAGAATTTTTACATATGCTATTATATATTATATGGTTGATTAAATTAACGAAAGGTCCAAATTTCAGGTTGCCCACTTCGAATTTTTTGACAAGGATTTCGTGATGTAGTTTACAATTTATAACAGATTTAAGACTGCTAATTTTTCCAAGCTATGCGATTGTATGCTGGGGGAGGATCCACGGGATTGATTTTCAGTAATTAATTTGTCAATGATCTTGATAACAGAAATTACAGCTATTTCAAGGAATAACAATTGTTTTCTTTAAATAAATACTGTAAACTTATTTTTGCGCAAATCCATTATGCTATTAATAGGATTTTTTCGTATGCAAATACTCTGAATCCATTCCAATCACAAATTTAAATAATTCATAGTTTAAGAAACCAGTTGTCTTTTCTACCTATATCATTAGACAAAATATGCCGCTAAACTATTTTACAAATCAAGTGAAACTCCAATAGGAATTCATTCCATGCACCTTACATGAGCATAAAGTTATTATTGTGCGATCTTTCACGCTCAAGGCTGTCGTAAAAACACACAAAGTGCACGGAACTGAAAATTCTGACTGGTGCTAAGGTAACGCAAAGAGTTGAACTAATTCTGCTCATCTAATATAACATTTAGCTTCATACGAGCGCGTATTTACAGCTTTATTCTGCATTTTAATATAAAAAGTACTGAAAGTTAAATAAGACTTTACTGACACCAATAAAAAATGTGCAATCATCTTAATAATATATCTGATGATTCGTAACTTTTCATATCTACTTCTTGTGTAATTAGCCCCGAAAATTATGTGTCTGTAAATTTAATTGAGAAATACATCATGTATGGAATTATACATTCATATTAGACAGGAGTATTGAGCAGTTAAAAAAGGCCATTTTCTTTTCATCATAAATTAACTTGATTGTAATATATAATCAACTTTTTAGAAAGATTGTGGGGTAAAACTGGATTAAACACGCAATATAAAGCAACAAACAGGAAGCGGAAGAGGCACATTTTGATGCACACACACGCACAAGCAGTTCGCCAGTTTAAATTAAATCATTTACGGACTTCTTTTGTTTGCTTAGCTAAGGGCTGAGACCGTGCAAGCAACAACCTTTGTTAAGCGTAGTTTATTTCATTTTCTTCCTTGAAGATAATCTGTAGATCCACCTAATTTTGAGTTTGATTTTTATAAATAATGTGCGCATCTATTTTGGAAGCATGTGGACCATCACTTTCAGTCTACATACGAGTACGAAAACAGGGATTCAAATGCATTGTCTTTTCTTAATGTATTGCTATGCAAACAGGAAGATTTCAATCTAAAAAGGAAATTATAGCAAAAGCAGATATAGACTGGACTATACACCAATTACCACAGCACTTTCACAAATTCCCAAAGGTGAAATTTGATAGGCAATTTATCCTGAAAAGAGAAGAAAATTTGTTATGATAAATTTCACTGCCAAAAACTGGCATTAGCGATTAAGAAACGTGTACTTCGCATGGCTTGCTGAAGCAAACATGGAGCATAAACAGCGACAATAAATCAATGAAATAACACTCTAGAAAAAGATGACTTTGAATATCCACGGTATTCTTTCGTAGGTGGTGGACTTGTCCTAACATTTCCGCAAATATCCGATAGATCGCCATTTTCAAGTACGCATTGAGTTAGTCTTCGTTATGGATGTGTGCTGATTCGTCCCCTCACTCCGAAGAATTCCACGCCATTCGTACTAACCACCGGAAATGAGGCTCAATCTAATTTTCGCCGACTGGCAACTTTACGGTAACTCATTTCAGTACTTTCCAAATGCGTCTAATCACACACAGTACAATGCTGACACTGACAGATTTATTCGAATATTGATGAACGCACTACGCAATTCCAAACTGTAACGTTGAAAAAGATGACTAATGCGGTTTGCCTTTTAAAGTCCACGCATCTTCGGAAATATTTACTAAAAAGAATTGAAAAACCATTGACTTCTCGGATTTCCAATGTACAACTGATGTTTTTTATACAATAAAACGTCTACTTAACATAAATGTAAAGAGTAAAAAGCCAGCAACGGTACAGTCCAACAGTGATTGTTAACTCAAATGCCAGAGCGGTTCAGTGCGCGATATAGTTCAGTTAAGCCGATTACTAAGGCGGTTAATTTAAAAATCAATTTCGATTTCGCAATGCCGGCCCTGGGGGAGAGAGTGTTTCCATAATAGCTGAACACATCGTCAATAAAATTGATACTACAAATCCGGCGAATTTTCAGGTATTTTACAAAGCAAAACAGGACGAAGAATCACGCACAAAGAAGGCTGTTTTACGTAACAAAATAATAAAAAGAAGTCCGTACATGATTCGAATATAAAATGGTGATTGTGTGTGCGTGTGTGTGTGCGTGTGTGTGTGCCTGCATACATTCATCATTATTAGTGTAATCAGCTTCAGGCTTTTTTATATATTATGCATATGTAATACAACTCTTCGTTCATTGATTTTTAAGAAAATGATCACGTATAATACGGGTTATTTCAATCGATTTGGGTTCTGGAAAAAGGAAATTGGCCTTTTTTCTCAGTTTTGATTATTTCTTTATAAATCAATATCTCTCGCATACATTATTTATTTCTCTAATAATATTACTAATGGATACAAATCGCCAAAATAACATCTACACATGAATTATGCATTTAATATCCATTCAGAGAATCAGCATACCTTCTGTGCCAAATCGCCAGAAATACATTAGATGAATCAATCAGCTTTTAATGGAACGCATTTAAATTGGCCTGATCATATTGCTGAGTTGAAAGACCAAAAAAAAATATTTTATATTTCCCAACTGGGGTAATATTTTTGCAAAAAAAACAATGTATCAGTGAGGTTGGATTACCTTAATTTCATTGAAATATATTTGATTTACAAATAGAGACAATTACCAACACCAACTGACGCAGATTCCAGATAAATTGTCAAAAATATACCCATATTGATATTGATTGGTAAATACGCTAGCAAATCATTTCTTTATCATATGAATTTGGCGAATTATGGCGGGAATTTTGGATCATTTGCTGGCTGCGGATGATGTTGGCTGCAAGTGTAAGTTTTCAGACTTGCGAATTAAACAAATCAGATTTTCGACAACTCATACAACAGCCCATCATATTTACGTAGACATTTAGATCTTTCTTGATCATCAGCTGAACACAGCGACTAACTTAAGAACGAAGAGTGAACAACAGAAAATTTAAAAAATTGAACACATGAAATGAAGCTCTTTAACTTTAGGCTTAAAAGTGAATTCGGCTGAAAGTCCAACTTTCACTCGTGATTATAATGGTTTAACAGCACAAAAATGGCTAACGCATGGTGAAGTAAAGTTTATGGACTAAGGAGAAACAGTTAAACCGTTTCTATTTGTGTAACTAGAAAGGGTTCACAGTCTGGCTAATTTCGTTTAATATAACAGATGTACTGCAGAATGTGTCACGACTGGTTTGTCAATATCATTGAATATGCACATGGAAAGGGTACCATGTAAGTAGGTTTTGTGCGTCTTGATTCTGCTCTGCAAGAAATATTTATTTCTAATTTTTAGTTAAACCTTAGCTAATATATAACATTTTGCCTTATTTTAGACGACTCTGATTAAACTGTTACAAACTGTTCATAAGGTTTTCCTATTTGAACTTTTGACTATATGTATATTGTATTTATACTTTTATCTAATAAATTCCTCCATTGTTAGGTAACTCCGAATGGTATACTGGCAATGAGAGTTTCGTAGGGTACATTTAGCTATGGTCTCATATGTAGACTTTTGACTTTAATGCTAAAATTATAGATTTGCATTCTTTAAAAATATACTGCTTATTGATATATTTTGTCAAAAAATTATATGATGAATTAATATCAGTCGACAATACCGCATAACAAAGGTCTCAAAACTTCCTAACATGAAAACAGTTAATTTTCCTCTTTTCTTCATCATTGGGACCAAAACAGGAGTTCCAGCGCTATTGAGTTTTGCTGTTCACTCTTACAATAAAGAAAATGGTTTGAAACGCAAAAACGACGGAAATTATTTTTCTAAAATTAAGTGAATAATCAATCCACTGGATTCTAGTATGTAAAATTAGACCGTGCAAATCAAAATCATGAGATGAATCTTGTGTATTTTATCTGCCGGTTGAGCTAGCAAACTTTTTGATTCAGGAACAAAGGTGTGAATCGTTATTTAAATTAATCACCATTCAGGGTTCTACAAAATAGTATAGATATTTCAGTGTAGAAAACCTTTGGCATCAACGACTAAATTCTTTCGCAAATAAAAATGCATTTTAATTTTTTTAAATTTTAAACGAAATATATTAAAATCAGTGTGAAACCAAAGTTTGGATATACTTAAAACTTTCATCTATTTTGTGCATTTTAAATTTTATTTTTTTAAATAAATAGTACGTTGCTGATTTTTAAGGCGGATCGCAATATTTGACAGCTATATCTTTCCAAAAATTTAGGCCTATAAAATAATTTTTCCTCCAATAATTCACCTTAATTCGTTTGCCATTGGGTTGCCCTAATAAAATATCAGCATATTCTCTTTCGAAATAATAATTCCAGGATTGATTAAGGATTCACTAAAGTTAGCCATCGCTAACGTGGTACTTTAAATTCCACAGTTCATTAGCTTTCGCAAAGGAACTCGACAATTTTTGCCAAGCCTTATTTATATCACTTAAATTAATGATATGGCCATAGCAAAATTACAAGACTAAACGAAATTCTCTAGATAAGGCGCCTTACCGTTATGGCAATTAATGTCCAAATTATACCACAAGTTTGTCAAGAGAAAATCGATTGTTTGATTCAGTTTTTAATTCAGTTCAGTTGTGAAAATCATTTTCTCCGAGAACAGAATTTATTTAATGGAAAGAGACTTAAACATGATAATTTTTATATAATAATTTTTATATAATAATCCATTTACTTGGAGATGGATGAAATTGACTCTCCGTCAAGAAGGGATATTTTATCAACGAAATATATCTGTTAGCCTGTAAGCATATCAATTTACGACTCTTATACCCGAGTGAAAAGGCTTAATAAGACAGGACAGGATGATAATATAAAAAAACGAAATGTAAATAAGATTTAAATGATGACATTAGTCAAATCTTTTGGTGTTATCTAAATTAATTATTAATTTGTAGATTACTAAAAAACGTTTATAATTGCACAATAGAAAATCGGTTTCTTCTGTTTATAGATTAAAACTCATCTCATTTTGTCGATTGCAAGTGCCAACCGAATACGTTCTAACAAAAATTGTGTTGCATTCCTCTGTTAACAAGAAATATAAAGCAAGATCATTACTAAAAAAAATAAGAACATTCTAGATTGTTTATCTTTAACGTGAATTTTGAATTCAAAAATTATTTACTAAGCTGGAGATAATTTAATTAGACCAGATGAAAATGAAAGCGCGTTTCTACCAAAAATGAAATAAATAATTGATTTAAAATCTATACAATTTGCGTCAGTTTCTGTTTCAGCATTTATTATTCGTGATTTTAACATGGAAGCTGTTACGATTGTATCGGATCAAATTATTTCGCTAAAATTTTATATTTTAATTCAAATTAAATAAGCAAATGATGCTGTTTATTGTACAGCGCTGTCGTCGTTCAAGTTAATTCCAGCATTAACTATTGCAGTCGTATGTTGATAAAAGTAATAGGATTCTAACCACCTAAGATTGCTATAAATTGTCCTGCAACAATATGTAAATTCACTGACTAATATTGGACCAATAAAAATCTGGCTTGACCATTTGCCAATCACGTGCTACTTGCGACTATATAAGGACAATGCATTTCGCACACAACACACTCGACTTGCTCACAACGTGCATACAAAATCGCCTTTAGTCTAGCAGAATGTCAAAGCCTGCTGCCTTATTTTAGTTTTAACACACGCAGTTTCATTAGCAGAACATTTCGTAAATCACGCCAATACCTTACTCGTGCGCATCTAGCACAAAAGTCTTTATTAATTAATCTCGTTTGTGTGGTTCTTAACCCATTCGTTATGCAAAACATAAAACACAGCAATTTCCACAAACTCCTTCTGTTATTCTACTAGTTTACGTGCATCTACCAAGAAGACGAATGACAAACGCATAAGACTTACATATCACGTATCTAGAAGAACTTGTGGATCTTTGTTTCTACCCGGACTACCTCAGTTATCACGACATTAGCCGGTCACACTTAAACTGTTGCTCTTTCGCGAATTTCACTTGTTCTTATAATACAAAAGCATATAACTAATCGTTATAATCTATGTCTTTCGTGGGTTAATTCGAAAACCTTTGTAGGCAGTATTTATCCTTATTCGAGCTTCAGTGATTTTGCAGGTTGGTACACAAATAGTGCAGATTCTTAATGAATTACAAATTTGTACGAACGAGTTTTGTAGCAATTCTGGTTGATGTGTACTGCAAAACTGTGTCATGCAATCGTGTTCTGAAATACAAATTGGTCTCAGACTTCCCGCTGCGCAAATTGTAAACGAAAGAGTAGTTTCCTATTCACCTTCATCAGCGTTATACTTATAGTACACGACTGCCGTAACAAATAATGTAGTGTTCACCATCAGAGATTTGAAAGTCTGTTTAATCCATGCTAGTATTTTTTTGTATTTTTAGAAAGCAGTAATTCAAAGACAAATATACAAATTTATTTATCAATGACAGTTTAAACTCGAAATTTCGTCAGTTAAAACTGTGTTAAATATATGGTTTAAGCTCTTTGTTTTTAGAACTTGGGAATCATAGGGCGATTACGTTCTAACTTTTTGAATTTGCATTTAAGTTTCGTTGAATATTTTGTTGTATTCGGATGAAAAATATCCTGTATGCTATTTTAAATCATGAATGTCCTCGTCTTAAGCTAGCTCCGTATCCATTCGTGAGTCTCTCATTGGAGTATATCATGCAATCTTCTTTAGAGAGATCTCATGCAGATTTGAATAAAATTTCCAAAGATTCACCCTGAATAAAGCCCAAGTTAATGAAACCTCGGGTCAACATTTATATCAGAATCAAGCATATCAGTACAGACGATAATCGAAATCTCTTCGATCCTTTGGTAGGAATATTGGTGATATAAGCAGTAAAATTATTTTTACTCATATTAAAATTGCCTACGTCATTTAACAAAACGGGTGCCAGAATGTTTTCATGACTGACCAGAAGCCACAATACAGGAACAGGGCATATTCTTCACTGACGAAGAAGATAGTAATATTTCAAACGCCCATTGGTGCAGTTCATTTTAATTTCTGTCTTTCGAGTAGGATTAATTTTGAAGATAATAATTTAGTCGATAATTCCAAACGAAATGATCAACCATTTTGCATATACTATACCATTAAACAACCTAATCACTATTTCCACATTCCAAATATGGATATCCTGTTAAAATATCGACTTAAAGTTCATCTAGAAAACCAAAAGTTCACTAACCCCTCCAAAAGACTTGAAAATGCTTTTGGCAACTAGTTTACGACGCTTGGAATTATTCTGCCATCTACACTGTATCCTCCTTTAGTGATATCTACAGGTCTTGGAGAACGCAAATTCTTGTTCGATTTCAGAAAATCAGAGTGCGTGATATAAACACAATTCAACACAATTCAAAGAGACCTCAAGAACAGTTTTCTCTACCACTGGAAGAAAGCGCTTTAAGACCATAAATAATTTTATTATCATCCTTATTTCACATTTACTCTAGAATTGACGCACCATAAAAAGCGTGCGGAGATAATCGCAAGTTAAATACTGTGAACATAGCAGAAGAATACCCTATTCCTGTCACAAATAAATTGAACGAAAACTCTTTTGTAGCTATTACTTCTCACTGATTAAGCTTAGACAACCCTTCCACCATATACCAGTAGCATCAGATGACATAAAGAAGTTTGATATCATCATTCCTTTTGTTCTTTTCAAAAAGCTACATGAATTTTGGTCGAATGGTGAAGAATTACAAAGTGCAGCAGTATACTAGTTTAAAAAATGCGAATATGCTAACAAATCCAGACTTGGAACAACCTTTTATACTCACAACTGATGCGTAGGAATTTTCAATCGGCGCCATACTGGAGCAAGAGATCAAAGGAGTTCGGAGGCTAACTAGTTTTTATTTGCATATGCTACATCTAGTAGAATGTAGGTACGTCAATTTCGGTCGAGAACTCGCAATCCACGACGTGGTGCGCCACGTGTTTAACATCATAATCAACAGCAGATTTTTGCTTTTGCAGATCATGTTCTTTTAGTAAGCTTACTTAGAAATACGTCTTTAACAGCAGCAAATTGCATGGCGGAGTAGATAGACGGCTTTTACGTCATAAAGAATAGTAATTCAACACTTTTCACATAAAGGAGGAACCAAAACTTAATGCATATATGCTTTCAAAGCCAGACGTTTCACCAAAACCGCATTCGCCTTCACTATTCTCAGTGAACTCTCTGACACCCAGTAAGCCCATCTTGACGCAAACCTTCCTACGAACAGAACGAAAAAGCGACACTCACGTTCAGAGACCCGTAGATCGTCATCCAACCAAGATGGAACGCAGACTCACCGTGGGTTACTCATTGTCTACCTTAGAGGTACGCAGCCCAAGATGCCACCTTTACCCATCGGTCTCCATAGCAATGTATTTTACTCTATTCACTCTTTTTCTCAACCGATTAGTATTCCGACTGTTAAACTTATAACGGATCGTCTATGGGATAACAAACGTAAGCAGAACGCTACGCAAATGGTCCATGACTGTGCAACATACCGAAATAATAAAATTACTCGTAACACTAAAGATGGAAAACTTCCCAACAGTATCACGTCTAGCCATCGTCCACATGGACATAGTTCATCTTACTCAGATTCACGGTTTCACCTACCTTATAATTATGATCGATATATTTACTCGATTTCCTGTGGCGCTACCTCTCGGCACCTTTATCGCAGATGAAGCCACTAATGGTTTTATTTCGGCATGGATAGCACATGTTGGCTTTCCTAACTAGGTTATTACCGGTAGAGTTACATGCTTTTTATCCGAACATTTTAAAACTGCCTTGCCTTTCACTGGATGCACTTTGCACCAGACCAATGCCTACACATAACAGTCTAATAGTATGGTTGCGCACAAGCATCTTCGTATAATCTACTGGTTTACGTGCATCTACTCAGAAGATCATTAACCAACGAACAAGACTCATATAGCACGTCTGTGGAAGGGCATCTGGACATCCGCCTTTGCTCTGTTACACAGATTTATCACGATATTAGCTGAAGAATGCTTCCCTGGCTTACTTCAGAGCCACTACACTGCTTACCTGTACGCCTTATGGTATTTTGCTCAGTATTTGCGCTGGGGTGTTACACACTATCATATATTGGAAAGTTGAACCGCTTCGGAATGTGTGACTTCCGTAGTCTTTTATTTTTGGCGACTGGTTTTGACAAAACGGGATTAATTTTATTACCATGCACACAAACTCTATTTAAATAATGTCAACAAGACAATGCATAAATTTTTAAAATAAAATCCAGTTCACTGCCACCAAAAACTACCGCAACAAAACAAATGACGTAATTAAACAACCATTGGTTGCGCGGGCGGTGATAACAATTATTATAATCAAGATAGCGGTCTAGATATAAGCAGGTGAGCAATTGATTACTTACATTTGTCAGTATAAACTAAGAATTGTATAGTGAAGAAAAGGCAATTCATCCAGTAGACCGGTTTTGACCTTGTTGGGAACATATCATGAACTGGCCAGAACTTACCGCCGACTGGGCTCGAACCTGGGCACGTCTGCTTCAAAATCTGATGCTCTAACCACTGAGCTACCCTGCTGCCGGATCTCTTTTGTAATACGCCGTGTAGGAGATCTGTATTTGCGTTTTTGTAGGTCTGTATTATATTTCTGTTTCTATCGATACATTTAACTGTTTTTCATTCAAACTTTAGCCAGCCTAATTTCTATTTATCATGGGCAGGGTGGCTCAGTGGTTAGAGCATCAGATTCCGAAGCAGACGTGCCCAGGTTGGAGCCCTGTCCGCGGCAAATTCTGGCCTGTACATTGATGAGTTCCCAATAATGACGAAATCAGTCTACTGGATGAATTGCCTTTTCTACACTACACAATTTTTAGTTTATATTGACATATTTAAGAAATTTAATGGGTTAGGTGCTTACATCAAGACCGCAATATTAATTTTTATAAATGACGTAAATCATTCGTAAATAATTTCTTAACTTGAGGCTTTTACCTGGCCAAAATAAATCAAGAGATTGAAAATTAGTTTAATGATTTTAATGCAAATGCTTCAAATTACAACACCGTTTCTTTAAAAGGTTTGACTATCTGATTCGACAAAGAATATTATTAAATTAATCAATTTTATATTTTAAATTAAATTGCACTTAGGTTTGCTAAAATAAGCCTTGTGGTACAAGTTCGTCTCACAGATATGTTACATATAAAATTTTTATAAATAAGAAAAATTACTTTTTTAGCAATATTTTAACTAAAAGGGCTGACAGCAATAAAATTTTTCTTGATTCTATACTAATATTGTTGCATACAGATGCAATCCAATTAAACTAAATTATTCGTCTTCCTATGAACATGTTTGTACAGACGAAGTGTTTACAAATTAAAGGTACCGTACCGTTTGGCCTGATCAATAACAAACCGAAAGCAGTTTTATTGCTGTCGCAAATTTAAGCTGAAATTGTTTTTCATATACATAATTATAAAATAGAATATTTCGCTGAAGTAAATTTTAAAAGCCTTTTTAGCTAACAATAAAGATAATCTTGTTGACTATTACCAAAAAACTTGGATTGCCCAATTATTTTAGGATACTTTGGTGTCAACTTTTTTATTATTTCTATGCATTGTCTCTTAACCTTCGGCTTTAAGAAAATTTTTTTTATAAAAATCATTACAAATCTGGAACCATAATGAGCCTAATTTCTCAACTATAGATTTCATTAAAACAACAAACAGCCATTTAACTCTAACCTTTTCTGTTCGAAATATTCTTTAAAGATCTTAACAGATTTAAAAGAAGTTAAAAGTTAAACAAATTATAATCTGAAATATATTAGTGCAGGATTATTTAAATCAAAATTTACATTTAGTTTGACAAAAAACTCTATGCATTAATTATCGAAAAGTTAAAAAATCTGAATAGGCTCATTTTTATTTATGTGCATCAAAGTACATTCTTAATTTATATCACGCAATTTGCAGTGGTTTTAATTATTTAAAACGAAATTACCCATTTGATATTATATAGAAATTAATCATGCATTTGTATGCTTTTACTTCATAATAAAATACATAAAATTAATTCTCGCCATTCCATTTGTGCATGTGTGATGATTTATTATTATTAAAGCAACGCAAATCTCCATCTAAGGAGAACCAAGAAACTTGTGATATGACATGATATGATATGATATGATACGATATGATATGATATGATATGATATTGTATGATATGATATGATATGATATGATATGATATGATATGATATGATATGATATGATATGATATGATATGATATGATACGATATGATGTGATATGATATGATATGATGTGATATGATATGATATGATATGATATGATATGATATGATATGATATGATATGATATGATATGATATGATATGATATGATATGATATGATATGATATGATATGATATGATATGATATGATATGATAGGATATGATATGATATTATATAATGTGATTTGATATGACATGACATGATATGCTATGATATGATATGATATGATATGATATGACATGATATGCTATGATATGCTATGATATGACATGATATGATATGATTGATATGATATGATATGATATGATATGATATGATATGATATGATATGATATGATGATATGATATGATATGATATGATATGATATGATATGATATGATATGATATGATATGATATGATATGATATGATATGATGATATGATATGATATGATATATGATATTATATGATATCATAAGATATGATATATGATATGATATGATATGATATGATATGATATGACATGATATGATATGATATGATATGATATGATATATGATATGATATGATATATGATATGATATATGATATATGATATATGATATATGATATGATATGATATGATATGATATGATATGATATGATATGATATGATATGATATGATATGACATAATATGATATGATATGATATGATATGATATGATATGATATGATATGATATGATATGATATGATATGATATGGTATGATATGATATGATATGATATGATATGATATGATATGATATGATATGATATGATATGATATGATATATTATGATATGATATGATATGATATGATATGATATGATATGATATGATATGATATGATATAATATAATATGATATGATATGATATGATATGATATGATATGATATGATATGATAGGATATGATATGATATGATATGATATGATATGATATGATATGATATGATATGATATGATATGATATGATATGATATGATATGATGATATGATATGATATGATATATGATATTATATGATATCATAAGATATGATATATGATATGATGATGATATGATATGATGATGATATGATATATGATATGATATGATATGATATGATATATGATATGATATGATATATGATATGATATGATGATGATATGATATGATATGATATGATATGATATGATATGATATGATATGATATGATATGATATGATATGATATGATATGATATGATATAATATGATATGATATGATATGATATGATATGATATGATATGATATGATATGATATGATATGATATGATATGATATGATATGATATGATATGATATGATATGATATGATATGATATATGATATGATATGATATGATATTATATATGATATTATATGATATTATAAGATATGATATATGATATGATATGATATGATATGATGATATGATATGATATGATATGATATGATATGATATGATATGATATGATATGATATGATATGATATGATATGATATGATATGATATGATATGATATGATATGATATGATATGATATGATATGACATGTTATGATATGATATGATATGATATGATATGATATTATGTGCTATGATTTTACCATGTATTATATCGTTATTTATTCAACAAACCCAATATGTGTACATTTCTGCGTGGAAAATCTGGTTTATAAAATTTTGATTTATTTATAGCTGAGAGTTTAAAATTCAAAGGTACCTGTTAGTGTCAAACACACTCGCATGAGTATTAAGTGTTCTTCTTTAGTGACGTGTTTTATTCTTTCCTAAAAATTTACTTTGCCTGCCTTACATGTTATTTAAAAAAACACACATTCTGTCCTCCGCTATTCATAAATCCTGCATCAATAATTTTTTTAGGAAACTCTAAATGAAATACCTGAATGAAACCGTAAATATTACATGTTCTAAGGCTAACAGATGCAGTTTACTAAAAAAATAACCAAAAATTATTTATTTTATACATATCCTATATATTATATTTAAAATATCTTTTAAAATATTTAAAATTTAACTCAATATATACATTATTATGAAAATTTATTAATGCAATAAAACAAATAAATAAAAGTGCATTACTATTTTGTATAAAATTTTGCAGAGTAAACAGAAATTTAGTTGCATAATTGATTTTCATATTGAATGACCTAGTAATTGCGGCAGCATGCATTGTTAGCAGTTTTTCTTAATTGAAAATTTACCTCCATTCTCGAGTAGAAATTAAAATGGCAAATAATTGAATAAATAGGAACAGATAACCCGTTGATAGACAATAAATTACACTGGGACAAATGCAACGAAATATAAGAAGTATCAAGTACATTTATAGTACAAATTGTCGAAAGAACAATACCCGCAAACATGGAAGATGAAATATTTGTTAAATTGTACTATAATAAGGCCTCAGTTCAATTCAATGAAAACTTGTGCAGAACAATTCTATTTATTTATTTAAAATAATATCAGCTTAATTTATATTTATATTTATATCGAAAAATAATTTGGATTTCTTAACTAAGCCATGTTTTATTATTTTAGAACTGATATTTTGCAATAAAATGTACTGATGATTCGTGTTAGAAAAAAAACTATGGTCTATGCTTGTAAATTTGACTGACTTGAACAATTTGTAATTTTGCAGAAGATTAACGGGGCATGTTTAGTCTGAAAAGAAGAATTTTATTCAGTGTTCGATTAATGCTTAAGAGAAATAAAATTCAAAGGGATCTTGTTCTCTGCTGGTGTATAAAAACAAAAATAATATGGTCGGGTACAAGTTTAGACTGTCTAAAATATCTGGTTTTTCTTCTCCCCAATATTTACAATTTACAATCTATTATTTTTTATGCGAAAAATATAATTAAATATTTATAACTCCTTTATTGCTAAGTCCAAAATAAGAAACCGAAGCAGATCAAAGTGAATTTTGAAGATAAATTAGTTGATAATGTGTAAAGTATTCGTGGAATAGTTTACTGAAAAAAGCATGCTTTCGTGCAAATAAATTCACATATTGCCTGTGTTTTCGACGTTTGTCGTTTTACATTTAATACTCGCCAGTTTACATGATAAATTCTCGAGAGAAACAGAGGCCTTAATAATGGCCCATACTTTGCTAGTTCATTTTTAATAATTAAGCAATTTCCAGACAACAACATTAACTTGTCTAATATGTTTCATCAGAGCATTAAGAAGTGTGTGCACACAGTTATATTTTACCATGCAATATCTTGTTTTATAATGAATGGCTCAGTTTATTCGTCAGTGGAATGATCTATCTGTAAGTAACTGCTGCTGCTGGACATTTTCTCAAAGCAACTATAGAACCAAAAGCAATTGGTGCACGCTTAAACTTTTCACACCAAACTGTGAATATTTGCTTTTGTGCACCAGTAACTGTGTTTAATATTAGTTTTTGTAGCACATGTTGACGTTTGACATATGCTACTTCCCTGCAGTGATTAAGGTTTTGTCGACCAGAGTGGTTTCTGTTGTTCCAATTTTTTTGCGATATCATTTTGAGATACATATATATTCCGGCACAATAATTAACAAATTGTGGACGCTAATCAGGTGGCCGAATGAACACGTTTCCTTATTTGTGTAGAGTTGTTTGAGCCAGCACACGTTCTATATCAGTTACTTTACTGATCATGTTTGCATCTGCATGCTGCAAATACCTTTACTTAGAATGAAAATCAGTCATCTGGATGGAGGTTCTATTTTCAAATGTTTGTTGGTGGCCCTAATTGCTATAACCTACATTTTAAAAATAGAAGTAACTATTGTCCAGCAGGTGCGTACATTGAAAGTAGATTTTCTTAATTGTTCTTTTTGTGACCAATCAAACGGTTATATCGCACAATCCATTAACATTAACATTATTATGTAGCGTAGCAAGGAGACTTTACTTGATTTATTGCGGTTTTTCCTTATTAACTGAAAAGTATAACCGCAAATTCTTTTCGACGTATAGTGGTTCGAAAGTTTCTTTTGAATAGTTCGTGTGTAATTATTTTGGATAATATTAGGATTCCCTTACTTAAAAAGTTCTATTTCTTTGGAAACCTTTGCTTTTGTGGATAAATAATATAGTCGTAAATTAAAACTCATATGCATTAGAACATTTGATATCTTAAATGAGAAAAATCGCCTAACTTTTTAAATTTAGTTATTTTTTAACTCAAAATAACAACATCTATTGAATTTACCAACTATATTGATAAAAGGAGTTGCATTGATGCGCACCTGGAATAATTGTAATTACCTGATCTGCGTTTTGACTAACGCAGCTTTCATTGTTCCAGTAATTTTCTTTCATCAATATATTTCGGCCTTGCTTACCGTAGGCCTTCATCAGTTGCATTTCACGAAACAAATGAAGCAAGTGTGTTATTTCCTCTAGTCATAATATTTATATACCTCAGACTGACCTTTCATTAGATATTCGCGTGTCACATATGTTGTGTGTGTGTACATTTTCATAACCGTTGTTTTCATCTAACTAATTTCGACCAGAGTGACTCTACCCATTGGAAATATTCTAATAATACAATAGTTATAAGTAATAATTTGTCTGACGCGTGCAAAGGGTAAATTAATGTCTATTGACTGCAGTTTCATTTAGATGTACGTACATGTGTATCAAAATAAAATAATTTAACCAAGTTTTTTAGTTATGCATACACATACACATGGACATGCGTGGCGTGCGCCAATAACTGTTATTAACTTCTCTATCTTGAGTACATCCTAGTGGTTTGAATTGTAATTTAACATGTGCATTAGTCTTTCGGACTTCTGGTTTAATCACTCATGGCATGTTTTTATGACGAGTGTTTCTGAATTATGGGTCTCCCCCATCTCAGTTACGTCATTTACATTGAGTGTGTTAAAAAACGAATAGTTATTGCATGCAATTGATAAATTATTATTCAGCCACTCTGGTCGAAATTAGTTAGATGAAAACAACGGTTATGAAAATGTACACACACACACATATGTGACACGCGAATATCTAATGAAAGGTCAGTCTGAGGTATATAAATATTATGACTAGAGGAAATAACACACTTGCTTCATTTGTTTCGTGAAATGCAACTGATGAAGGCCTACGGTAAGCAAGGCCGAAATATTTTGATGAAAGAAAATTACTGGAACAATGAAAGCTGCGTTATATCATTGTAAATATTTCTGCTTGCAGCCGGATTTCTGCAAGCAGAAAAATCATGTGCAGGCATTCAGCTTAAACTGGAGGTAACACACGCAATTGATTGGTTCCTTTTTTTCCACAAACTCTCTCTCTATATTTAAATTTTTCTATCTTGTTTTGCCTTCTAATCTATTTATAAATGTCTCTCTAATTCTGAAAAAGTCCTTGGGGCGTAAACACAATTTTAAAAGTTGTTCCTAGGAATATTTGTGGGCCAGTAAATGCAACAGAGTGCCTACTATGCGTGCGTTAACAATCAAAACACAACATTTTTATTGATATAGTATATGAACCCACGGAAGTCTATTACAGCCGCTTGCCGTATCGACTGTAGCAGCATATATTGTAGTGTGGAAATTGAATGTCATCTAGTAGACCGGTTTCGTCTATATTGGAAACTCTTCATGCAATACACAGAATTTGCTGCGGTCAGGACTTGAACCTGGGCACGTTAGCTTCGAAATCTGGTGCTATAACCACTGAGCCATCCTGCCCACATTACGCAAATTTCAGTTATGTAATAGCTAATGTTTTTTGGTTAGCCTATCCTTTAGGTGGACTCTATATAGCATCCCTTTATACTTGACGTTCCAACTAACCACCCCTAATCTTATTCTTAGTCATGCTAGGGACCATTCTTCTGAATCCTTCCACCATCAATCATTTTAATAGTTTTTTTCTAGTCAAAAGTACATGCCGTTTATCAGATTGAAAATTTTATAGCTGCGATCAACGTATATATATTATCATCGCATTTGATCTAATACTCCCAATAGCCTCATATGAACTATCATTATAGGACAGATAACATGTCACCCGGGAAAATTGACATGAAATAATATATAGTGATAGGATTTTATTCTATTTATATCATCAACATAATCTGAAAGTAATCTAAGATATAAAACGCAATTAATAAAATGTACCGGTCATTTTCTTATTAAGTACGATTCTAGTACATTTAAAAATTGCCGATGGATATTATTTGGTCAGATTTTCTTTCCGGTGGTTCAGTTTAAGCGTCTGTTTTGACCTAAAGATCTATTTCGCCATTATCGATCTGTCTTTATAAAATGAATCACGCCAACTTGGAATATTAAGCCAAATTAAACTATTTTCAAAGGTTTTGAATAAGATGAATGCAGAAAAGCACATTAATGTCAATTAATCAAGTAGATCGCGCTTATTAATTTTTCCAAAATTGGCGCGTCTCGAATTTGAACTAGTGAGAATTTTTTTAGTCTATTAACCCACACACTACTATATTTCAGCCACTCATTCGGATATATTATATCAGGCATCGTTTTTACCTGAACTTCGAAATAGAAATACCCTATCTATCATCGAAATTGAGATGCAATGCTACTTTGCAAAGTTTTATGGAATAATATTATAACGACAGGAATTCATTATATATATGATTTTAGTATAGATTAATCACAGTGCAAGGTAGTAGAGGTATATATATATTGATAGTTTCTAATTTCACCATTTTTTTAAATGTAAGAACAAAACAACGTACTCCATGGAATAACATTTATTAATAAATCTTATTTCTACCAGTATCTACAGCCATTGTTCTGGATTCGTTAGTATATTCGTTCATCCAATCTCACTGTACATTTGTTGTAACCAATCTCCTCTTCGTTATTCTAGCCTTTGTTTTGTGCAATTTAGACCACTACTACAACATTGAAGTAGAGCTAAATTTGCTTCGCGAAGCGTTGAGAAATAATGGCTATCCGGACTGGTTCATTGAATACAACTTGAGGCAACGCAACAAAATCGTGGCCAATTTGGAAGAAAATCAAACTCCCCAGATAGTAACGCTTAGTGTTCCCTTTGGAGGTGATCTTCCAGCGGAAATCTTCAAACGAAAAGTAATTCGAGCGACAAAAGCACAGTTTCCATCAATACAGGTGAGAGTGGTGTTCAACACAACAAAACTGATGCGCACGAATGAAAAAGATAGCCTCTCTGTGACGTCAACACCTTTGTCTGTATACAAATTTCAATGTACCTGCAACGCTCAGTACATCGGCAGATCAAAAAAGAGGCTCGAAACTAGAATAAATCAGCATCTCCCTCAAAAACTATTAAAGAGGGGTGCAGCTCCTGCACAAAAATCAGCAATTTGCGAACATGTACTACTCACAGGTCATGCTGTTAGTAGTAACAATTTTTCAGTTCTCTACAAGGCAAAAACAGAGAAAATGCTTCTGGCTTTTGAAGCTATTGCAATTAATAAGCTCAAGCCCTGCTTAAACGTGCAGAAAATAATTCAAAAAGAAATTAAATTGGACTGGAATAAAGACATAAATGACATGCCTTTAAAAATAGCCAACGCTTCGCAAAATACGACACATACATCAATTACGGACGCAATTACAATGAAAGCGATGACACACCAAATGACGTTACGCAAAAGGAGTGGTCTAAATTGCACAAAAGTAGTGGTCTAAATTGCACAAAACAAAGGCTAGAATAACGAAGAGGAGATTGGTTACAACATATATATATATATATATATATATATATATATATATATATATATATATTACAATTAACATACACTTTGAAAATGGCGCAGTTTTTTTTATTAATAAGAGAAAAAGCATGTAATAACAAAATGGATAATGGTCGTTTATTTTGCGATTACTTACCTTTAATTTAGAATCTTTCATTTTAATAAATCATGGCTTATCATTAAATTATATGGGTGGCAACTATTCTGAGTTTCGGCTATAGTTCTATTTTTGTTTGGGCTGATTAGTAAGTGTATATGGAAAATCAGAATAGTTGCCACCCAAAAAAATCAAATGCAAACTTAGGATGTATATAAATGAAAGATTGTTAAGTTAAAATTAGTATTCTCGAAATAAACGGCCATTATCCGCCTTGTTTTCAAATGTGTTTTATATATATATATATATATATATATATATATATATATATATATATATATATATAATGCATATATGTGGTGCAAATTGCATTGGAAATTGTTTGTGACAATGGGTATCGTATTCTCCGGAATAAAACACATTAAAATAACCTTATTTCCTTTGAAATTCGGCAGTACATCTTATACGTGAACAAAATCTAGCGTGAGAGAAATATATCAATAAAATATCGTAAATAGCTGGGGCATTTCCTTGTACTATTCCATTCTGTTGTAATGGATTACATTATAAAATTTCATTAGCATTTATATTGAAGGCCCTTGGTATTGCAGTTTTTCTGTCTTATCAACTGATCGCAATTAAAAATTTCACCACTTTACAGTAGGTAGATATATTACTTACATAACTCCCATATCCTTTCGGTCTATTGCCTAGGATGTATACCTGCCTAGATACTTTTATATATTCTTACTAATTACGACGCCTAAATGTGGCATCTAAGAAGAGAGCTGCTTACGCGAATGAAGCTCCATGCGCAATTTTCACAGCAGAATACGGAAATAGAGCAGCTGCGAAGATGTTAATCATTATTGTGTAAATGGTACGGAGTTTAAGGAAGCAATAAAATGTCCTGCGTCATGTTACTAAGATCAAGCAAAAAAATCTAGGTTGCCACAGCTAGAGGACAAAATTGAACGTTGGATCATCGTACAGAGCACAGCAGATAGAAGCATCTCCACAGTTTCCTTTCGATTCAAGGCGACATCGATGGCATTTGACATGACAATCAGTGATTTTAAAGGAGAACTTTGTAAATCATTTGCTTTATGAAAAAGCTTAATTTCTCCATTCGGACAAGAAATGCCATCCCGCAGCAGCTACAACAGTATAATGAAGAATAGCTTGCCATCATTTGCATCTTCTGTAAGAACATAATTGCTGTTAAATGATTCCTTAAGTTTAGACAACTATACCAGCTGTACGCACCAAGTGGGAAAGATGTTTTGCTTCACAGTCGTACGCGGCTGCTAGGCCATTGCCTAGAAGCTACCGCCAATGGTCATTTTCAGGTTGAAGATAATGTCAAAGGGAAACTTTTCGCCTGGAGTCATTGTAAAGAACAACCCAAAATGTTGGATGGATGCATTTGTGGATGAAGAAGAATGGAAGTAAAGTATCCTGTGCGATATTGTGTATAAATTTCGGTAATTAAATTTATAATTCTTTCATAGTACCTTTCCCATGTGCAAAAAAAGAAATTTTGTCAGATCCAGTGAAATTGAAGTAAATCTTGATAAAATGGTCTATACAAGGGTTAAAGTTAATGGGTTTGAAATGCGCCTTATAAACCGGAGTGCCTTAGGGTCGGTAAAATACGGCAAATTGATTTTATGACAGCACTAATGGTAACTTAGTCAAAAAAACAAGGTAAATAAACGAGAGCTCAAATTTGCATTGCCTTGACCAAACAAAGATGTAATTGGAGAACAAAGCAATTGTTTGCAAATTTGCACGAATAAATTTATACAATGAATGCCTATCCGTAATTCTATAAAAGGCAAATGTAACAGGATAAAACTTTAATGTTCTCGCTACGTAAGCGGATATTAAAATGCATAATTCATAGCAGGGGAATGTAACATATTATTTGTTATCTCTGCTATTCTGTAAAGAAACGTTTAGAAGGCAGTCGTCTGCATGTTACAACAAGAAGCAGAATTATTTGACAGAATGTTGCAAATTCTGACGAAGAAAAATATGTTGATAAGAAAAACAACAATAATAATAACTATAATAAATTGAATAATAATAATAATGATCGTGACAAAGATGTTGCTGATGATGAGTAGGATGACGACGAAGATGATGATGATTACGTTGTTGATTATGATGACGATGATGATTATTATGAGAATGACGAAGTAGCTAATGATGATGATGATGATGATGATTATTATTATTATTATTATTATTATTATTATTATTATTATTATTATTATTATTATTATTATTGTGATGATGATATTGATAATAACGATAGTGAGGATAATGATGCTGATGATGGTAACGGATGGTTATGTTGCTGGTGTCAATGATGATGGTGATAATAATGCCAAAGAAAATTGCATTCATTATAAAATTAAGGGTTGTGCGTAAGACAAAGGCAATTAAGTATACGATTTGTTGCTGACGTAAATGGCAATACTGCCCATATTGGCATTAATACTCCATTTCCTGTGTCGGCTTTAAATTGTTGCTTGCACAACTCGTTAAGAGTAAGGATGACGGTCTTTTTAAACAAGGTGCAGATTGGATGCTCACATACTAAAACCAAACCAGAAATTTTCATCAATTTGTTCATAAAATATTGGTTTTTGCGATACAGCGCGTCCGTGGATTTAACTTCATCACAATTGGACGATTTATTTCGCAAGCGTTGTGAATTCCTTTATTAGAGATTGTGCTTTTGGTTGCAAGAATGATCGTTGAAGGTAATCGTTAATTTCAAATGAAATGACTCGCATTTCTAATTGAGAGTAAAATATATTTTCGTTGTTTTATTGAAGTATGGAACATGACTATCGGCTAGCATTAAATTGCTTCATTTCATTGGAAAAGAGTAATAAACTACCATTGTACTAAAGTCATATCGGAACGCCGTGTTAAATTTTTAATTTGATAAATGTGGTAGGATGACTAAACTAGATCCGGAAACAAAAATTTAAAAAAAACGTAACTTCAAACTGATAAAAAATAACGAAATATGCGTTATAAACGTTACGTACATCCGAAAATTTCATTTCTCATCATACGTAGGATAATTTTCAACTTCTAAAAATAAAATTAATTTTTAAAATACACATAAAAGCTTGATTTCAACACATTCCCCAAACACTGCCCTTGTTAATAAGTAACGTTTTATCGAAATTAGCAATCGCGAAACATATTCGATGAATAAGTCGTAAAGCAGCCATAAAGAATATTCTATCTACTCATGTATAAAATGGAATTTTATCAGCAGTGTGAGACTTGTCCTTTGCGATTTATACTCCAGTATCGATTAGTGAACATATATGATTATTATGAAAAGCAAAATTACTATAAAGTGTAGACGAGAGGAAATTTGAAATGGGAGAGAATCAATTTATATGTGCAAACATCCGTTTAAATAGAAATGCATACATATGATATAAGCTTAAATAAATCAGGCTGCGAGTTGTTTTACAACAGCGCTTGAATCAATTTGCAACCTGATATGTGTAAGCGGAAAAATTATTTTTTGCCAATGTATTTGAACAGGAGGCGGTGCAATTAATTATTTGAAATTTCCCAATCTAACAATCTTTTCAGGATTTAAATTTCTATTTCATTTGCACACATATATATATATATATATATATATATATATATATATATATATATATATATATGTTAGATGTTAGAAGATTGAATTCGAATTAATTTTCTAAAAGAGATAGCATGGATTACAGAAGGTGCGAGGAAGAGAGAGATTAAAAAACTAGCGCGGAATGCAGTGCAATGTTCTTAGCTCAAAAAGTTTCCTGAGAATCCAGGCAAATTTATTTTTAATTACACCGACATAAATCTAACAAAACATCAAAATGAAGTTCTCTCTCT
>JAQBSW010006552.1:0-47643 GCA_029291075.1 Eudiplozoon nipponicum | reverse complement strand
ACTTTATATAATGTTAGCTTCACTATTGCAGGTTTACACATTCGTCTAGGAGATTGTACCGTCCTATTATCCCACATTGTTCACCAAATATATAGTGGTTAAAGGGCGTAATACCGGCTCCTACTGATGAGTCGCCAGTAAGCACGAAACGAATGTGCATGAGATTATACTTTGCGTTCATGCTGCCTTTGGTTTATCCTTCTGGTCACAACTGAACTAATTTGTTACTAGGTTCGCAAAACCTAATACATACTTGCATATATATTAGTTCTTCGCAACAAACAGTATTTAACTGTAATATATTGAATTGAATGATGTCATGCTTACCGCGAAATGTGATAACTGATATCGATGAAGGCCAGAGTGTATGGTTTAACTGGAGTAACAGGTGTTCGGAAATTGTTGTAATTCTCAATTTGGGTGAACTTTAGCATAAATTTATATCCATCAGGTTGGTATCATGTACCGACTCGGAAACCATAGTGTTAGTATCCGGTACTCATCGATTTCAAAAAAGGTATCAGTTACTAGCACAATGGCCATAGTGTTAGTATCCTTTACAGACTCGGTATATATATTATATAGTGTGAGTTCGCATTGAAGTCGTATTGTCGTTGACTTCAGATTATGTTAGCTTCACTATTACAGGTTTACACATTCGTCTAGGAGATTGTACCGTCCTGTTATTCCACATTCTTCTACCAAATATATAGTGGTTAAAGGGCGTAATACCGGCTCCTACTGATGAGTCGCCAGTAAGCACGAAACGAATGTGCATGAGATTATACTTTCCGTTCATGCTGCCTTTGGTTTATCCTTATGGTCACAACTGAAACTAATTTGTTACTAGTTTCGCAATACCTAATACATACTTGCATTCATATTAGTTCTTCGCAAAAAAACAGTATTTAACGGTGATAGTTTGCTTGAAAGCGTCTAGTCTTCATCTCGACCATATTTTACTAGCGTAAAATATCTTCATGCACGAGAGTTAAGGCATAGTGAAATAGTTGTTCTTCTCCATAGATGGCAAACGCAGTAGAAACCTACTTCAGATATTTTGAAGCTTAATTCGAAGACAGGACGACGGCTGCTAAACCATTTAAGGTGGGCTACACAGAATATCGGCTATCGAATAATAAAAATATAATTCTACGCCTGCCTCCAGAACGTATGGTATAACATAGTTCATTTTCCTTAAATGAAGTTTGCAAGCCTGAAGTAAACACCAATCCCATTGTATTTAACCAATGTCGAACAACATAACAAAACTACCGCCAGTCGCACGCACTGACGCGTTTCGACCTTCCATAATCATCATATGAGTACGACGGCAAAC
Organism: Eudiplozoon nipponicum; assembly: GCA_029291075.1. Classification (NCBI taxonomy): domain Eukaryota; kingdom Metazoa; phylum Platyhelminthes; class Monogenea; order Mazocraeidea; family Diplozoidae; genus Eudiplozoon; species Eudiplozoon nipponicum. The sequence continues at coordinate 46,304 of JAQBSW010006552.1, read as the reverse complement.
TGACTAGCGAGGATCAGAAACAAAATGAAATATGCGGCTTTCAATTTCGGTGTACTATAGCATACATTGGTATCCATCATGTTAGTACCATGTATTGACTTAGAAACCATAGTGTTATTGCCATGTATCTTTTCGGTACAACAATGTTGGTATCGGTGACTAACACAATAGCCATAGTGTTAGTATCCTTTACAAACTTGGTATTTATATTATATAGAGTGAGTTAGCGTTGAAGTCGCATTGTCGAGACTTTATATAATGTTAGCTTCACTACTGCTGAAATCAGTAGTGGTATTTTTGGAGCGACCAAATATGACTCCTCGCTTAACAAAAATATAAGGCCCCATTAACTGCACTGGCCCGATCATGTCTTATATTTCTTAAATTCGGCATTCCATTAGAGTATTATCTTCTCAGTCAGGCAAGGTAGACAGATATGTTTTGAAGAGTTGCGAAGTGCGGGCGTCACAATGATGATTCCCACGATTTTTAATCGTGGATTATCGCTTTGCACAATGAGTTTCGCGTCGATCTTATTGATCTCCACTTCCAAGTATGCATTGAGTTCATCTTTGTGGTGCCTGGGTGCTGATTCGTTCTCCGAAGGCTTCAACACCATTCATACTAACCACTGGAAATGAAGGACGTTAAAAATTTGGTTGACTGGCAACATTGTGATTAGGAATATTCTGATTCATCATCAGGTCTCTAATCGCACATTAATTACAATTCATTATTAAAAAAGAGAAGAAAAAACTCTTATAATTAATTTCTTTGTTATGTTGTGCCCATTAAGATAAAATTGTGCCATGTCATCGTACTCCGATTGACTATGGTTTGGTTAGCCGAAGGTGGTTGTTGTTTGCTAGTACGCAACAGTGGTATCAAAAGTGTTTTACAGTATTAACCGATGGAACTTTCGGCAATTGTGTGGTCGCCAGAATCAAGTTAAAACTTCGCTCTATGCAGCCGCCCGTATTCCATCCGATTATCTGACAACTAAAATCAGACACAAATTTTCAGAAGGCCTTCATGGATGAATATGTCTTTGCTAAGCCACCTGTAGCTATGGCCGCTAACGAAAAATATAGTATCTAGAACGTTATAAAGGAGAAGCTTCAGTAAGACTCGGAACTTGTTGAACTGTTGCGAAACTAAGGTTAGATCACATCCTCGTTCGTAAGCTTCGCTGTGAGTTTACTGTCAGTCATGCGGTGCATGAAGAAAAACAGGTTTAATGTTGTGAATTGGTTAAAAAGGGCGTTCAAGAGTAATAATTTGTTTAAACAGTACACTCAGATCGACGTGTAAAGGTTAGTCATTCTGCCAAATGAGTATGGGTGCCACCAGTTTTTGAAACGCAATTTGTTAAATGCATTTAAAAGCTTTACAATTCACCAATTAATGTCATTATCATGGTTAAAGATGAAGTGATGATCTGTTAGTTGCGAACACCTATATTGGTTGGGCCGTGCACGCGGATCCTCTCGGTGTTTATTATCAGGGTATTATCCAGACGAGACTTAATTATGCCTAATTCTGCAGTCAAATCGTTCATTTGTGCAGTCAGTCATTGAATCAACGTTTCCAACTCATCAGAAGCCATTTGTAAAGGTACTGCACATGCTTTATTTTTTATAAGGTATATATAGTATTTTGCTCGGATAAAGAGCGTCAATTTAGTAAAACAAATTTTCAAATATTAATTATTTTATGTTCACTTCAGCTCGAAGTCTGCTTTCATCATTGTGCTGCCTGCTTCATTCTAATACGGGCGCTTCTGCGAGGACTTCCCGTTGAATTAATGCTAGCCCTAGATAGGACCCTTTGTGCGTTCTTAGTCTCAATGATGGTTATTGCTACAGTGATCCCTCGAAATTGGTACGTGATGAACATCAAATGTCTTGGTATGTGATGAAGTGGCAGAGACTTACGGTCTTTCGAAGGGCCAAAAAACCGCCAGGACCTATGGCTTACATTCTGCTTTTTTTAAAAACTCGCTGGAATAACGATTCAACAGGATATTTACATACCTATTATCGAAAAATAGATGGAGCAATCAGCTCCAAAACAAGCGGAAGTTTGCCATTGTGGTGCACGTCCACAAAATGTAATTCTTGCGCTCTTGACAGCTGCCGTGGTATCCGTTTGCTCTGAACCACATCGCAGTGGTTCAATGTCAATTTCCTTGTTAATGTACAGTCGATTTCGCTGGTTGGTCCACCGTTTGAGGAGACTAATTTCACATCCTGTTCGCCAGGCCACCGAAGTAGATCTGGTGGGTGGCTAAATCCGCAGCAGCGCGAGTTTAATCATTTCGTGGCCGAATTCTATAATTCGCACTATCGGTTACTTGATGATGGCAAACCGTACTATTCCTAATGAAGAAGCATTTTAATGGGCGAAAATCTTTGTTTAGCAGCAAATAGAGTTTAATGGAGAGGCCCGCTAAAATCCGCCTTACTGGCATATATCTTTTGAAATCCACCTTGCGCGAGATCTATTAATTCATGTATTTTATGTTCTGCCAAACGCTTTCTGAATATTCTTTGTCTTTTTTCATTCCAGTGGTTATCGATTATCTAATTCGCAAATCTGCATTTTATTAATTTTGCAACTATTTTCATTTTAATTAAGTGATTGTATAGTCGCATTTCGATTATCTTTATTGATTCAAGTTTCGGCTTCTATAGGAAGCTTCAGCTGCTTGTTGATTGGGATCAGTCAGAAACTATATTGTTATATTTTCGATCAAAACAGCTAATTTATATTTTTTCGCTTTATTTTGTATCACCGTGCTATGTGCTTTATGTGCTGTTTCATTAGATTTTCCCTTTCGAACTGTTTACAACAGATATATATTGCGGTTACCTTCATTCAATTAATTCATCGGTTATTATAGATCACTCAGAGGGCCAAAATGTAGTACAGAAAGAGAGACAGCGTGGCACTGAGTCAATTTATTATGTTCTTATATGTGAATTTCTGGCTTACAAATCAAAAATATATTTGTTTAATCAATTATTTTGTGGAGAATTGAATATCGAGGTTACATAATCCGAAAATGTTTACCATACTTTACTCTAAATCCCATTTGTGAAGCCGTTATTTATTTAATCAATAAATCTATGTTTATTTGTGCTTGTGCGGTTTATTCAGATGATACAATTAGGTGTAGGCGTCAATTAAATTGTGGATATTTAACGTTAATCATTTAACACGAAGTTAGTATAATTTTTTTGAACTATTTTTGGTGCTTCAGATCAGTTTCATGGCGGTGAAGGTGTTGGAGCTGATGATGAGGATGATGACGCATACAAAGTAATGCTTAATGGAAGGCGTATTGGCTACAGCCTTATTACTCCGGAAATGGTTCAAGGCATGAATCCGTCAGAAAAAGAGGAGTATATACGTGTTGGCAAGCTTTTCTACAGTGACATGATGTTTGATTAAGCAGTTGATGGCTCCTTTATATACTATTCCATCTATATCATAATAAACTATTTCAAAAATATTAGTCCTTCTACAAGCAAGATGAATCACAACTTATTTTTGCATCCTTAGATATGTCAAGCGTCAATTAGTTAAACTCTGGATATTTTCTATTCATTTTTAAAATAAGCCAAATTGGAATGTGGTACGGTTTCTCTTAAATAGTATATTTCGCCTATAAGATTGGCATATAATTTTAATGAAAATGCACTTAGTGATCTCAAATACTTAGACAAAAGTAAAACTATATTACCAGTGACTATTATTCTGAATTATTTTATAACATGTTTTATCTAAAGCACACATGTGTAAACGCCCTGCGCTGGAATTAAATGCCGTGCGGCGTTACAAGAGGAAGACAAGACAGGATTTGTGAGAACAGTTTGCTGTGGGTGGCCCGTAGCAGGGCTTGAGAAGCGTTCACCGGCAAATGCCGTAAAAGTTTATAAATGTTGCAGCGGTGATAGTGTCTAGAAGTACTTCTAGTCACTTGCTCTGTGTGATCCGGTTGGTTGACGGAATATTCCTCCTGTTTGGATGCACCGGAATAAGTAGAGTTGTCGAAACCGGATGTGAATTGCTGTTCGAATGCTTTTAATTGTCTTCTGAAGATCTGCGGAAACACCGTGGTGGCTTGCACATGTAGAAATCCGATTAATAGATGATCGATTACGTATGATTAGTTGTGCAGCAACAAGAAGACTAAGCGAAGATATGACATAGCGTGGTAAGCACAAGTCTAGAGGTCAGCGTAGATAGCCAGTCAAGAGGAGAAAGCGACAGCAATCACACGCAGCCAGCAGAGCAGAAGTGTGTTGCGGGGTAATTGCACCGTGCTCATATAGGTGCAAAAATCCACGTCATTGATCACCGGCAATTTTGTGCGTTTTAATTGGTTCCCCGTATTGAAATTTGAATTTGATCTTGGCAATATGTCGGCGAATTAATCTGAGCCGTTACACATGCGTTTCCTGCTTCCAGGTGATTCACCAGTAAAAGCCGGCATTACACCTCATGCCCACCATATATTTGATCAGGATAGTTGTAGAAGTTGTACCCTAAAACACCCTCTACATCTGCTAATCAAAGTAGTTAAAAACGACTTCATATGAACCATTTGCCAATATTATTTTAAAGCCAACTCACTATATATAGTGTAGGCCAAACCTGCAAAATGATTTTGTTCAAAATTGAATGCTACAAATATTAAGACTAAAAAACATTCTACTGTATATTCCGTATCGTACGGTGCACCTTCTGTGAACGGATCTTTATTCAGGCATAAAATTTATCGGATTATAAATTGCATTTTGAACATCTTACCAATAACACATATTGGTAAATTAACATAACTAATCTTAATACATTGAAGTATCTAGGTATGCATAAATCCCATGCAATAAGCAGAATTATACAATAGTTAGGTAGATCATATAGGTACCTACAGTCAATGAGTGAAATCACTAATTATGATTGGTAGATAAGACACCAAACGCATTGGGTCTTTAACATAAATTCTAGCGAAGTCTTGTAATGAAATATATCATAGCAGTACGGAATGGTACCAGGTAGTGTTCTCATATCATTTCATATTTCTTTCACACATTATGTTTATAAAGCGCAATGAATCGATGTTAGCTTTGCTTTTACCATGTTAGCCAATGAGGAATAGACGACCTTATTCTTAAAATACAGACAACATGTATCCAAAAATATCATGGTTGTAATCGCTAGTATTTAGCTTAGAATTTTTTTAAACATTAAATCTCGATTTCGTATCACACAGAATTTTACGAAATAACAATAAAGTACGAGCGGTCCTACTGATTGCGATAATATTATTCCAATTACTAAAATTAAAGCATCCTGAACAGCTTTACTTCTTCGCTTCACTGGCGCGAAATCCCATGACGACTATTAAATAATTGACTATAATATCACTATTTGAATTTAAGCGAACGCAAACCGTCACTGGGATGCCTGCGGGGTAATATTATAAATTAAAAGCTGAAATAGGCGACCGGACGCTGTTTTACAGCGTATACAACCACGAATAACACAATTTCTCTCATTCTGCACCGGATGACTAGTAGTATAGATCTTATTTGCTAAGTAAATCTGGAGAGAAAAGCGATAACATACACTTTTATATAAGCCTGAAAGTTCTTCCACCCGACTCTTTATGCGATAATGGTAGAATCTACTATCTTCGCAAATTCAAATGAAAGTAAATAAAGCTGGTGCGAACTTAAAACCTTTAATTATAAGTAGTATGTCCTGATGTACCTTTCTGTTTTGTCTTTACAAGTTGTGAATACCGAGCATATTTGCACGAATATCTAAGCGGGAATCAAAAAATGACGCCACATCCACAGTCCTAGAGCATAATACTAAAAAAATGCACAATGAACGTCCTTTCGCCTTGGATTATTGGGATATCGAATCTTGATATGTAAGAGATTGGCCTTAAACAAGTATGTGTCAAAGGCACTAGTTCGTCTAATTACGTTTTGGCACAGTCTTTGTTGAGGTCTCTCTGAAGTGTAGGTCGGTATTCATGGCATGCTTCGCTACCCGGAAAAAATTAAGCCCACTATTCTGCTTTCGGTAAAGTAGAGATTCAAAACTATTAGCTGCATTCAGAGTCCGTTTTATTTCAAAATCTACGATCGTGGCTAATGACGTTCTGCCGCGAAAAATTAATAGATTCGTCTATCCGAGTTCTTTAGCTACTCCGGATGTATTGATTTCTGGTGAAATTTCAAGGTATTTGTAGAAATTTCCCCCTGCCAAACCAGACCTGAATTGCTTTTCGGTTTCAATAGGAATCAATTCAATGAGAAGTTACTGACCTCCATTTTTTTACTGAGGAAAAGAATATCATTTGCTATAACCGCAACCAACAATGCATTCGCATAGTTTGTTTTCATTCGATGTTAGATGGACGCGAGAAGGAAAATTTAATTGCCGATCAGCTGTCAGCCAGTTCAGTAAAGTTCTGTCTGAGAAGGCCACTTGAACATCACGTGTACGTTGCTACCGAGACAACCTTCATAATGTAGAGTTGTAGAAATTAATTAATTTCTGTTATTTACTATCGGTCTCCTGAGCACATGGCAAAAGACAATTAAATGGACGACAGCCAGTTGAAATCTAGGAGAGCATGATCTAATGGAGAAGTTGTGCCTTTTGTGCCTTATTTGAACTACGCGAAACATAAGTCTTCGCTAGTCTTAATAAAGAAAATTAAAAGCCATTTGCCAGCGTTGAATTTTGAATATTACATCTCTGTTCTCGGACACTTCGAAGAATGTAGAGGTCGCCATCTCTTTTGGTGACATTATATTTCGCATATCAGCTTTAACATAGTCGCGAATTGAGACGAAACAATGAAATTTGTCAAATGTTCATGTACTGTTCTCATAAATGCCAATTATGAAATTAATAAACTTGGCAATATTCTAAATGATGAACAGAAATACAAACCGTGCCAAATAAATAAAAGCAGATAAGAAACTATCGGGGATTCAACGTGATGTGAAATGAAAAATACGTTTGAAAAAATCAAACAAAGAATTGATGATAGGTATTCTGGACAAAATTGATTTAACACGTCGGCTGAAACCAGGAAAACCACTTGTTACACACGTGACCCGAGCGTAGGACATACCAAAGGCAAAAAAATTAGTTGAAATTTGCACCCTGTCGCGATGAAAAAGCAACAATATCGATGATCAACAATCCACAACACAAAACGGCGAGAGAACTAAATTAAATCCTAGGATTGTGTATTACAAATTCAAATACCGCATGCTTGTTCTTTATATGAAGTTTGCGAACTTGAAGTAAACACCAATCCCATTGTATTTAACCAGTCGTCGAACAGCATGAAGAAACTACCGCCAGTCGCACCGCACTGACGCGTTTTGACCTTCCATGATCATTATCAGAGTACGACGGCAAACTGACTAGCGAGGATCAAAACGCGTCAGTGCGTTGCGACTGGCGGTAGTTTTGTTATGTTGTTCGACGACTGGTTAAATACACTTGGATTGGTGTTTACTTCAAGCTGGCAAACTTGATTTGAAGAATTGTTGCCGCCACCCGCGTAATCAATTATTGCTTAATTGTATTGTCTATATATAGGTGTGTCGAAAACCACATGCTTGTGTTTGAAACACTCGGTTTCTTGTTTTTTCATCAATTTAACCATCCACCATTCCTCACACCTATACACCACCCAGAAATTCTGAATAAGTGCAAAAAATATGTTTAATAGCTAACGTCAGTGAATGAAGTACCGATGATATGTCCCTTGGTTGATGTATACATGTTCTACTTGGATATAGAAAAACGAGAGCATTTATTAAAAAATACTGTCCTTCATATCGGATTTCAGGACCATCGTGTTTAGTTTACTTGCGAGCGTGAAAACCCAGTCTAATAAACGCTTTCCTTGACAAATGGCTATAGAGACAGGAAGATCATAGTCTACAAAAGAAAATATACCGAAAGCAGTACGGTCGTTAACACAGGTGCCCAAATGTCCTTAAAGAGCAATTTGATACGCAATCTGTCATAATGATGTTCTGAAAAAATCTCTGTTAAAATGGCTTTTCCGAAAATTTTATTTTGCCAAACGCAATGTAAATAGCGACAAAAACCTTGCTCAACCAAAAGACGATATACCACAACCCACCTTCTTTAGGGGACGTGCCATCCAAACTATTTACTCCAGTAATTAATTAAGTATTGACTTCTTGGACTTCTTGATGATACAACAAAAGGCATGTTTCGGTACTTCGACAATTACTATTTGGACACTTGCAACACTGATTAAACTTTAAGAAGCATAATTTAAATAGTGGACGTTTTTACGAAATCGAACATTTCCGCTTTATTGATTTCGTCTATATTTCTTTAGCGATATACACAAACGACCAATCGTAATCCATTAGTTAAATACCGTAAAGATGCAGTATTTCTGTTAAAAAATTCACAGTTGCCAAAATTTATTTACACATTTAAAAAAATGGACTCAAACAGTTACAGAATACTAATCAGTATATTATGGAGAAACTAACATGAGTTGGTCATGATATAGGTACATTCTAGTAAAGGAGAGAGAAAATATCCAGTCTAGCTAAAAAGTTATTATATTCGCATGTGGATGCACAAAAATTTGTGTTAACGTACGCCTGTCTCTCAAACACAGATTTCCTGCCGCAGTGCGTCTTAGTGGCTACCAGATTCCGAAGCAGACGTGCCCGTGGCTAATTCTGGCCAGTGCGTGATTAGTTCTCAATAAGGACGAAACCGGTCTACTAGATGAATTGTCTTTTCTACACTAAAAAAATTCTTAGTTTATACTGTCAAATGTACGTAGTTATTGGATCAGGTGCTTATATCAAGACCCCAACCATGATTATAATAATTATCACTGCCCGCACAACCAATGTTCATTTAATATGCGAGTATGATAAAACAGGGGCAATTAACAACTTTAAATGCTAAATGTTTAACTTTATAGAATCTTTATGATAACAATAGGAAAAGCTCGGTTTATTTGACCTTACACACATTAATGATATTTTATAGTGTGCTTTAAACACAGCCGGACAATTTTTTACTAGAAAAACATTTATTAACAATATACAAGCCGGAATAGCACTGATAATAAGTGAGATTAATATGTTTACAGCATCGATTTATAATCTTTAATTAGACAAAATAATTTAGAAATAAAGAATAAGCAACATGTTTTAACAAAATCCGATAAATAGCGGCAGTACAGAAGTGATTGCACACCATTAGATTCATATTATGCAATAGGCAATTGATGGATCAAGGCAAGCATAAAAGAATATTTTAAATCTATTTTCATTGAATGCAGTTTTGTATTCAATATTATATGTAAATGATTCTGATACTAATAAAAACAGCTTCAAACACAAAATGTCAAAAAAAACACCTTTCCTAAATTCACACGTAACATTGGAAAGAAAAAGGATAATGTTTAACTTATAATTTACATCTTTGTAAAGCTTACAAAGGAAAAAGATAATTGCTACAATGAACGCTATTAAAATATAAACAATACAATGTGGTATTAAGACAGTCGCACGAAAAAATGGCTCCATATGACCTTTTATTGTAAACCTAAATTATAGAGGCTTCTCAACTTATCCTGTAGCCATTTGGACCAGAAGGGTTTTGCATTTATGTGCAACGCCACTTATTAATTAGGCCTAGTGCACAAAACAAAATTTTGGATTCGAAAGATAAATATATAAATTATTGTTTCTATAAATTTAGACCATTCAAAAATTAATATGATGTAGTGAAATGTATGAAGTTGGTTTGCGCACTCAAATAACGCTTTCATCATAAAGTCTCAGTTAAAATAATATATAATCAACATTTAAATGGATTCAATACATGATGATATCCACGGAATCGTTCTTGAACTATTTACTTCCTACATTGCATTATACATCGTAGGTAAGTACAGGGAAGGATAACATAGAATAGCAATTATTAGTTAAGTACAGAACCATTAACCGACAAAAACCAAACAGCAATGGCTTCTTAATTAATCAGGAAAAATGGTCATACAGCGCAAATAGACCGCAAGTTATTAGTAATCATCTTCTAACTTTTGTTGATGATGGTAGCTAGCATTTCTTCGGGTTCTATGACTATGAGACGGCGGAGAACCTCCACTGTATCGATCTTGTGCACCAGCAGCGTATGCACGTCTAGTAGCGCTACTTGAGGCACTGCGACCTGGTGCCCAATTTCCAGTGGCACCTACCTCCATGGAATCTAGCAAATGCTCTGGAATGTGACGCCTCCTTCCGCTTCTACTTACATTTTGTGGACGTGATGCGCTGCCAACGTTTCGGGACCCTGACATTTTTGACGAAACATCCTCCTCCTCTTCATCATCTATGTCATCGCCTAGCTGCTCAATTTCATTATCTACCTGTGTGCCACCCGCCATCCCCCCAATCATAATTTCATCTCCATCTGAACCTCTACTTCTCTCAGAAATATGGTGCCCATCAGCATCAACCAATGTTTCGTCAATACCTGAACTATAATAATGCTTTGATGCTGATCGATTACCAGATGAACGTGGGTATGAACGACTGGACAAGGCACGCTGAGTATGACTTCGCGAACCAGAGCTTGCACCAGTCGCTTCATCAATCATAAGACCACCACCACGAGATCTAGATTGTTGGTGCTCTTGTCGAATATTATTTCTACTATAACCAATCTCGTCATCAATATACCTATCGTCAAGTCCATCATCGTCATCTGTGATTAGTTGTTGGCTAGATAATAAAGATGGGTTTCGAACTCCTGGTAAATCTATATCTGTATGATACGGAGCATGGCGGTAGTGGTCGTCGTCCACACCAACGTCATCCTCCCCATGATCATCAAGTAAGTTACGGGAACCTGCAGATGTTTCAAGATGCCCACCAATTCTGGAATGTGAGGAGTTGGCAGCAAACTGTCTACTGTAATGATGGGGTGGTCGGACGCCGGCGCTTGCATGTAAAAGATGTCCACCGAGTCCAGTAGACTCATCGATATCATCACCGTCATCATCATCACCGGGTAGAACACCATGGCCACGCGAATAGCGCTCATCAAATCCAGTCTGATAAATGTGACGCATACTGCTACGATAATGCGGATGAGAATGATGTGAATAGTGATGCCCAGACATGGGATCGCGAAGACCGGGTATTGTATTAGGGTTTCGTACCCCAGGCAGGTTAACACCATCATCATCATCATCCAATTCTTCGTCATCCACAATCTCATCATCCTCGGCACCAGAATCACCTTCACCAGGCTCAGCCTGTCCACTAATTAAGTCGGCTGTCATACGGCCAGTAGAAACACCTGCCTCACCAATGCCCGAACCGCCAACACCGCCAGAAGCGTTTCGATGCATTCCAAGTTCACTGGCTGCGGCAGCGCTGATTAATCCGTTATTAGTAATGGAGTGCACCTGCGCCTAATTTTCCAACAGAAAAGGCACGTTTAGCACTATTCATAGCATAATCAAAGACACGTTAGTTTAACCAGCAAACATGCCTATTCAAGCATACTACCATTGCCAAAATCATCCGTTTACAACGTCTGCTTCGGAACCTGGTTCGAGTCCTGTCCGTGGCAAATTCTGGCCAGTACATGAGTTCCCAATGAGGACGAAACCGGTATACTGGAGGAATTGCCTCTTCTACACTATATAATTCTTAGATTATACTGACATATGTAAGTAATTAATGAGTCAGGTGTTTATATCAAGACCGCAACCTTGATTATAATAATTGTTATCACCACCCACGCAACCAATGTTCGTTTAAAAACTAGGTTAATGGTTTCATTATTTTACGCCTCCATACTTCCACCGGAGCTACATAGTTAACTTGACGAGTTGAACAATAAAAAGTACTTTCAAAAAGAACACCTAAGTAATTTTCTATCCATAACAAGATTAAACAATAATAGTGTATCAACGAATAGCCAAATCGAACTGCTCGGTATGCAAGTTTTGCTCGTGGTTAGTATCTCGAACTAGAAATAACTCAAGCAAAATCATATGTTTTCTAGGCCCCAGCGTCTATGATGGTACTTATGGAAATGCAATTTGGATTCCATAATTTACCAAATGTAGGTTATGCGCGACTAATAGGTCTACCAGAAGTCAATCCGCCGGTATCACGACTGATCCTAGATGGGCTAATTCGTTGTTTGACAGCAGGACACCGTTCAACGCGATCTCAGGCTTGGATTAAAATTTGTACGACGATCATCTACTAGATATTTAGCTTCAAACCGTAATAAATAAGCACATTCTTCGAAGAGCTAATGATTATCTGGACCTTGCCATACGTTTCCACCCGCAGAACAGTACTGCCAGCATATTCTAGGCCAACAATAATATTTACGTTAGGGAATGTAACAATGATTTCAATAAAAACGGCAAGGACGAAATAATTAAAAGCTTTGGTAATCATTAAAATGTTCAGAAAAATTGCAATCAGTGCGACGAAGTGCAGAAGAGTCATTATTAAACATCAAGCAATCGAACAAATATGATCGAACATCATCATTAAGCATAAAATACCATTACATACTGCGCGTAACGAAATCAAAGCTGATTTCGAAATCTAGAAATGCTGCAACGATAAGCCACTAATAATAGTGATGCAACTGAGTACAGGAAATTCATCTATACATTCCAAACCCAGTCGAAATTATTTGAATCCTCAATGCACAAAGCAAACTGATAAATTAATTGGCAGGATTGCGACTGCTACCTTTGTGTGGGCGTACATCTCACCAACACTCCTCCAGACATTTAAGACAGATTCCTGTCTCCATATTGCATTGCAGCAGTGATGAACTTTAAAAATTCGGTAGGGATGCCCTTAAAATTCGAGGGATTTGCGGTCTTTCGTGACAGTGCAAGTCTGCCACTTCATCAAAACTAGAAAATTCGATGGAGCAATTCATCTGTCATCACGCCTTTTGTAGCATGTGGTGAATTGAGAGGTTTATGGAAGTGGTTAACGAGCTACGATTCAGAGACAGTTAGGGACAGTACTGATTTGCACAGTGATCAATGGTAATATATCAGATTCGAGCGTAAAAATTGCATAGTTTATTATGTTTTGACGCTGCCTCTACCTAGCTGGCATACGTAAGTGAATTGCTCTTCATCCGCCGAGTAGCTGGCAGGTGTCTTCTCTTAGATACACAGGAATTGCCGCGTTTTGAAGAAATATGCTACCAGAAAAGTCAAATAACAAGCTTCCGGGTTTTATCATTGGAAAACAAGCCGAAGCCGGCTTAAGCTCTCACTTTAAATCACCCAACGTGTAATTTGGTACGCAATCAGCTAAAGCCACAGATAGCTCAGCTGAAGCATAGGCATCCCTGACCGCAATCTGCTCATTTCTTTCCGTTTCCAACGAACGGACAATCAGCCAGAGCATGGATGGCCGCATGCAATGGAATGTCAATCTGAATCTGGCGGCATCACGACTGGGGTCGGTCTAAATACGCCAAAATGTCAACGTCCAATCAGCATAGATGACAGTACTACGCAGTGTGCGATATGCCGTCTGTGATGTTGATCACCACAACCAGGTAAAGGCTAAAGGCAATACTGATAAGCCTAATTCCATTGTCACAGCTACTTCCAGTCAAGCTCAATGACTAGTTTGGCGTTGAATTAATCAGCAATCAGTAGGATGCTCGAACGGACTCAAGGCCAGAGACGGAAATGGAAATAGGTAAAACAGAAATGGGACAACCTACACACCGACACAACACCAGTACTGCCAAATCAGTTTTAACAAAAAACTGACATCGAAACAATAGCTTACTTGCGATTTTCTCTATCGCGTCATAAGAAATTGTACAGAAAAGATTGCTTTGAAGGCGTCATAAATCGCCTTCGCCTCATTTTCTGTTAAAGAAAGCACTCCCCCACGAGCAGGCCAGGAGCTACACACTTGTCATAAATGTAGTGAGAGTATTAGGAAAGAATTACTGACTGTCCTAAGGAAGTGGCAGCCTTGTGAGCGGCTGAAAGTAACATGTACTGCTTAGTCACATTTAAATATTTAAAAGAACCACGTGTTACACTTACATAAATACATAGGCTACAAATAATAACTTTAATGAATACTTTTAAATTTTGCATAAGAGGCTTGAATTATAAAAAAAGTATTAGAATAATTCTACTGGTGCATAAAAAATGTTCAAAATTCGTAATACGTTAATACAGGAAATAAAAAAAATTACCAAGCAAAAATGGAGAAAGTATCTTATGCTACAAATGAATGCGCCTAAAGTAGTTATCAAGGTCTCATTCAGACCAGACTTGCTACAGGCGTAACGCAGTGAATTCTATCCAGCGTCGTCGTGGCTGAAACATTAGCTCTCTAATAATTACTTGATCACAGCGCACTCCAACCTATAGGATAGCTAAATGGGCAACGATCTGCATAAAATATCCGCTATTACTATCCAATATATGAGAGCAGTTAATTACACTACATTAGCAACACGCCCGTGTATGTAAGTGTATAAAATAGGAAATGCAGGAATCTTGGGTTTCTCTTTAAAAAAATAAACAGAACATACATTTCTATGATATGATGGCTGCTACAGTTAATTTATTAATTTCGGAATAATCTCATCTTAGAAGACTCCCCATTTATTAAAATCCGTACATCTTAATTTTTAGTTCCGCACAAACTTAAGCAATTTAAAAAAATAAATTTGACAAAAACTGTGCCGCATTTTTAAAGCAATGTCAAACCAAGTTCCATTTATCTCTGTTGTGATCAATTAGTTGGCATTTATAAACAGATAGACGTATTCTGGAAAATAAACATACTCGACTGGCAGATTCAATCACACGATCCATTGCTCGCCCAAATTCATCAAAAATCATCTTCTCCTGTTGAGCCTGCGTCAGTTCGTGGCGTTCAGCATCGTCAGCCTGAGCCAGCAAGCAACTTACGGTAGCTTGAATCACCTCCCAAGTGAGGAAGACATGCGGTAAACTGAATTTTCAGCAAAAGCAGAAAACCAATGGATTGGTTACCTCAGTTATGAAATTAAATGTTCAAAATCACCTCATTAGGCGTTCTGTATGTGATTCGAGTCAGCAAACTGTATAATAACTATTTTCATTCCGATTCGTTTGAGAGCACAACGTTAGATAATCTCAAAGCCAAATAAGTCGAAATCAATGAAAACCAAAGTTATAAAAACCGAATCTTTTATTAGCTTTCGTCATGCATGACGAAAACAATTTTAAAAGCAATGAACTGATAAAACAAAAACAAATAAAATCACAGAATGAAAACATTACAACTTTAGGAAGAGTAAGCTCGAGTGGGTTCCGATTGACCATGGACACCTAATTACAATTTCTAAAATAATTAAGCATTTAAACACACACGAAAATTGTGAATTCCACCAAAACGCGCAAGGTTCGCAAGGTGATGGCCGCTAGCCACCTAAGTGAGTACGATTAACACTCGCATAAGGTTGCTAATAAGCTGGAAGCAATTTGTACAAAATATAAGTCCAGATCCAACATATTAACTGTCATACTGTCAAAAGAATGTTGATGAACCCAAATTTCAAACTAAAGCTACCTACCTATATATATATATATATATATATATATATATATATATATATATATGTATATATATATATTTATATATATATTGAATGTCATCACTAAAAATAGTGCAAAATCAAGAAGTTTACATTGAACCGCTTCAATTTAATAAATGAAAAACTTATATGGACCACAAACGCCTTAAAGCGTCAACATCCCAATTGAATCAGTTCA
Organism: Eudiplozoon nipponicum; assembly: GCA_029291075.1. Taxonomy (NCBI): domain Eukaryota; kingdom Metazoa; phylum Platyhelminthes; class Monogenea; order Mazocraeidea; family Diplozoidae; genus Eudiplozoon; species Eudiplozoon nipponicum. The sequence continues at coordinate 30,406 of JAQBSW010006552.1, read as the reverse complement.
GTTTAAAGGATAACACATTGAGGACCGGCCCGAGCCTATTGTTGTTAGTTGAAGAGCAGCTTGTGTTCCAATTAAGCAGAAAGTGCTCCTGTATTCCTAATCTACTTGTAAGATTACACTTGCATTTCAGTCAACTATCTGGTCATCAGTCTGTTTTAAGCTGCCTTAATGGTGGTCACTGCTATTATCCACCTATACATTTTTGAAGAACGATAGAATTGCACTAAGCCAATTTTGACACGATTTCGACTGGTTTGGGACCATAGACCAAATTGATGCATCTCGACAAACCTTCTACATCAGCGATAAATCATAGACGCTCTTCTGAACAGCTGAATCATTTTAGATCTTGTTAAGTGCATGATTTAACATGTCATGAGCAGTTTATGCGCATAATTGAAGCCTTTTATTCTGACTGTGTCCTCACTTGCAGCGGTCTCACTGAACCATTTCAATCTGGCACTGTACAGAATTGTGTCAATGCTCTTATCTAGAGCGGATGCAATATATACTGAGGCTCTTGCTACGCGCCTAAATAGTTAATTGTAATGGTAGCCGGCTTACTGACATTAAATAGGCTAATGCTGATCAGTTAACGAAAGAGGAAGAGCTCCATACAGACATTAACTCGGTTAAAATCTCCATTAAGTATATACCATAGATAAATTCCTCGAAAATTGCCAATATGACCAATTATGATCGAAACCTAAAAATCTCTCTACGCCGCAATGTCGCCCGTTTGCAACGAGTTCGTCTACGACCCTATGGTAAAACCTGTCGAGATGGCTTCAGCTGAATTCGCTATAAATATTTGGCTTATCACAGCCTCAAATGGCAAGCACTTCAAACAAATCTAAAATCGCACGTCTTTATTATTAAATCAAATTTTAAAGAATAGTACTGCCTGTTGTTGAAAAATGCCTTCTTTTTTCTGTGACGAGATGAATGTCAGATGCAATTTGCAACTTCGTTGAAAATCCGAATACGCCGAAGAATTGGATTAACAATGAAATGCCTTGATACGATTATTCCAAGTATCAGACTTTTGATGAGCCAGTCCGCTAAAAATACCGACAGGTTAACTTTCTTACCGCCATTCTATTTCGCAACCCACCGGGAGGAAAACGTTCAACATCATGCACAGCAATACACAAGCCATTAGTAAATAATGTTTCACTGCCATATAACCATAATAATAATAATAAGAAAACGACAATAATTTTTTATTAATGACAAAAATAATAATTTTATCAGACAAATTATTAAAGATTTATGAGGGGAGAACCTAAAAACTATGAACATATTTCCCTAGATAACACATGTAAGTGAGGAAAATACAATATCTACGCAACACCATTATTACCAAGTCAACTTTAAGACAAGGTAACATGGACAATACAGCTCCCTTGCGTTTTTCACTGAGCCACGCCACAAACTTTACTCGTTTATATACATGCATGAATTAAATAAACATTGGGATGAATAAAAGACGTAAAATCTTCAATAAGACAGTTTAACTTAATGTTCCAATAAAAATGATTTAAAAAGAAAGTATTTGCAATGAAATTTGTGTGCTACAAGGAAATAAGCAAGCAATGATTTGCCTTCAAAAGATACTCCCGAATTTCCCACAAAGTACAAATTATGATATAGTATATAGACCGCATCTGCTATACACTATTTACATACATATATGTGAAGTGAGAATGCCAGAGAATTTGATGAAAGATCAAATAAGATATCGTATGTACATTTTTAAATGCCATGACAGCCGAATTTCTAGCATAAAATCGAAATTGAAAATAACGATAAGAGAAAAATGGGCAATACAAAACTAATGTTTTTTGCTAGTTTTAATGAAAAAAGGTTTCAAATTCTGTAGAAATTCGAGACTTTATACATATATATATATATATATATATATATATATATATTATAAAGGAAAAATACTTATACATGAAATATGACTTGAGAATAAACTTACGTTTCTGGTGGAGGTTTTAATAAATGTCGCTTGTATGAAGCTGGCTGGCGCGACTTGAGCGAACCCATAGCATTTAATCTCATTAGTGAGCGACGCTCTATGCTGTCTTCCGTGTTTCGGCAACCTTGACACCTACACAAATCAGAACAACTGATTTTGGCCTCATAGCATTCACAGTAGTTTTTTAAGCAACCGGATCGCTTGCAATTACAGCCTTTTGTGTGTTTACGCTCCCCTTCACCACGACCAATTTTTGGATGGAAAGCCGTCGGATTCCGTTCTAAAGTCATTTTAATAGCTCTTCCGCGCTCTTCTTCATAGGCCAGGTTGTTCATACAGTGCGAGCAGTTGCAGTTCTGACAAAGTTGCCCTTGTGCAAAACATTCACAGTATAATTTCAAACAATGACTTTTCGCACAATTGCATGGCTTACGAGAATTAGCTAGGCCAGAAGTAGAACCTGAAGAAGTTGCAAAAGCCGCAATTGTACTGGCCAATGGCGGTGCGCCAAGCATCGGTTGAAGACCATGGGTAAAACCAGGAGCAAATGCACCAAAAGGCGTGAATGATCCAGGCATAAACTGTCCAGTCGCTGTATTTATTACTACATTTTTAATAGATTATTAAAACATAAAGAATAAACAGAAATAAGTTTCCCAACAGGGAATTTCAGAAAATCCTGTGTCGACGGAATGGCAACATTTCTTTCCTTATTTCTTCAAAGAGAAAAGACAGTTGGAATTCCACTTAATTCACGACTAATATTATCTTTATACGTGTCGTGTAGCGTCTACGGTTTCGCTCCAATTTTTTACCATAAGTCATGCATGGTACTGTGGACATTAATTACAGTAAATAACCAAATAGAAAAGATCAGCAGAATATTTTTAATAATGGGCGTATAAACGATCAATAATACATACAAACACAAACGAAAATCTATATCACCGGCATGGTGGGATCCACAAGAGAATTTTCCAATAAGGCTGGATAAATAAGGTCTTCCCTTTGATACTAGTTTTCCATTACATACCTACATATTTCTATCCAATTAACAGTCTTAGTTAGCGCGGACACGATGCGGCATAATCAACCAAAGCTGCTTCTGTGACCCAACCTGCAAGATGTTAAATTGACCTGCACAAGCAATGCTAACAGAACAAAAAAGCGTCCGATTGGAACTGGGCGTTTCGTAAGCTTTGCTTGTGATTAATGATTCCTGCCACTCGGCTAGCAATCACAACGAATCGGTCATCACCGAAGTCAGCACAACGTGAGGGAGGACCAAATGTACACTTTACTTGAAGACTTGACTTAGCACTCAGTGATTACTATCATTTTCAAGGACATCCGCGCAAACGTAATACGTCTGGAAACCCTCGCGAAGTGAATAGTTTGTATGCAGCGTAAACGTAATCTAATTGTCCGACACGTCTGTTTTCATTCCCCTACCAGTCATTTAACAAATAGAATGTGCGTAGTACGGTAAGACTACAGGCTTTACACAACATGATAAGCTGAATAATTATAATACAACCAAAAGATGTATTGAAACTCTCAGTATGATCAGCGAATACCTACAAATGTTAAGTCATAAAATTTGTCAGAAAGCAATTTTAATTGTGGTGAGCATTGATTAGTTCAAATGTCAATGAAAATCCACTGCAAAAAAACGAATGAATTAAAAGATTACGTTTTTCTCAAACAGAAAACTAAATATCAGAATGGCCCTAAACGAACATAGTAAATAAACTTAATACTTTGATCAAGGTTTCGATCTTGATATTTTTTTCAATATAAAATAAGAATTGCAGTGTTGAAAAAGCAATTTATCCAATAGATCGGATTCGTCCTAAGTGGGAACAAGTCAGGTACTGTCCAGAATTTGCCGCGAACAATAAATGATAGGTTTTTATTTTAAAAAAATCGTACGATAGCATATCGAAACACATATATATATTTACAACTCCTTTATCAATTTTGTTACCCTGATTGACATGATGATGTAATTAAGACCAATCGCCAAAACAGTGTAAGACCTTTTGCTGCAGTAGTTGATGCATACGGCGGCTTACTTAAAAACTATGAACCCTACATTATTTATAGAAGCAGTATATAATAAACAATTACAATTCTTAAATGGGTTTTTTCTACCAAACGTACAGAAAATAAATGTAATCACTTGCTCACCAAAAAGGAATGCTTTCAATTTACAAATACACGTGGTTTTACAAATATGCAAGCTTTGCTGCGTGGGAAAAAGAACGGTGTCACATGGATAAAAAGGCACGTAAATTTTAAAGCATTAGATTTATGATAGCAAATAAATTGCTGTCGAAACAGTTTGAAGTAAACTGTTATTTAAACTAAGAATATAGCGAGGAAATGCGTCGAAGCGACGCGAAAAATCAATCAACGAAAGAATTTTAAGGCTTCGCTTGACATAGAGCTTATTAAAGGCACAAAACCAATAATACAGTATTAAACATGGTATTACTAATAAATGCAATTGTAAGAGGCGAATGAATAGCTATCAGAATAAGTACGTTTAAATAAACTAGAGATATCCTTGATTATTCGTTTCCATTGAAGCTAGGGCAACTGAAATATAATGCAAGTATCGCACATCCTTCAGATTAATTAATAGTATAAGCATGAGATAACAGGCCATCAATTGATACGAGTTGGAAAGATCTAATGTTGCTCAGGAGTATTTATTTTGTTAACTACCTAGTATTTCATATTTACGAACATAAAGATAGTTGTTACCGACAACTAATATATATGCAAGTTCGTATTGGGTATTGCGCACCTTGGAAGAAATTAGTACAAATATTTCAAAGTCAATCTTAACGAAACTGTAATGCATCTATTACCTGTCTAATACACACATACAAAAACGGTAGCCATAAACATTTCACATGCACAGAGTTAAAGAAATGAATGATATATTTAAAAAATGTAAAAACTTACCGGTCAGTTCAGGTTTTCGCTGGTACTGTACAGCTGTATTCGTGTTTATAGATATAGGAGCTGACGTGAAAGGCCGAACAGCAGTAAGAGGCCTAAAAGTAGGTGTCCCCGACTGTATAATAGCATTTCCACCTGGAACCGATCGTGCCTGAAGTATTTGAACAACACCCGGTCGAACAGGGATTCCAGGCCTTACTGGAAGTGCCAGCCGTACGCTGACAGTTTGCGGAGTCGACATTAAATGTCAATTAAATCTTCAAATTCAATAGGGAAAGCTGCATGAGGCACACAAACGAGCAAAAAGAGTACAGAGAAAGTAATACGAAATAGTACAATTTTTAGATTAATTGAATTGCCGCATTTACCAATTTTCAAATCTCGACGTTTTTTAGCCTCTCTAATTGCGGCAAAACCGAGACTGGCGATAAAGTAAAACAAACAAACGACTGTAAATTTTACTTGTAAAATATATCTGTAACGAACTGTATGTAAGCTTAAATGTATGTACATCCAGGTTTTATAATTAGGTTGCATATGTTCTGTGCGACTCTAAGGAAAACTATTGATAACACTTGTAGAGGTTAAATTAATTATCGGACAAAAATTTACCTCTCATATAAAAATAAATCAATTTTTATTTTTGGACATTTGATGTTATCGCTGGTTTCGTAAAACAATATTGTAATTTTTGAAAAATATTGTAAAATTTTTTGAAAGTTCTTTTGTTCATATTGTCGAAGTTTTGGACTTGTCTTGTGAAAAGAAATGAGACAGTTTTGATCTGAGTTTCTGAATTGCATAAGCGGGACACTGCATGGTTCATCTCCGATTACTTTGTGAATAAAATTTGTAAATCTTCTCGTCATTTTGGTGTTTTTAATTATCAGCGAAAAGAACCATAAGTTTGCTTTGGGTAATTTAAGTGAATATTTGTTTCAAGGTCTCAATCATTCCAGTTCAGTAAATTTGTGGACATCAGCGTATCCGGGTAAGCTTACTTAATTAATATAATATATAAATTATAAGTAATTTAATAATATCATGTCTGGTTTATTAAATACTGAGGATACAGAGCAGTTGGCTAGCGGACTTAAGGATTGTAGCTTAAGAGATGGTTCAGAGGAACTTAAGTGTTCCAAGATAGATGATCATTCCGCATATATGGATTTTCCGGGCCTGGCATCCAAGAGACCCCTTATGGTAGTGACCTAAGGGCCTCTACAAAAAATGGCGACCGCGCCAGGATCCTTTATGCGGGAAGATATGATGTAGAAGATCGTTATTGCCACAATTCTATGGATAGCAATGTCAAGCTTAATATGTACAGACCAGACAACCATTCTGAATGGGTCGAAGAAGCAAAATTTTATTTCAAACTAAGACGGATGACCGACCCTATAGAAAGGTTTGCCTCGGCCTGGTGGTGCTTACCTGAGCCATTAAAAAAGAATCTGTTTAGACTCAGGAAATTTGTCACTGAGAACGAACCAGAAAATGCATTTGAGCTTCTAGTAGAACTCCATGGACGATATCAACCCGAGAGGATTGAACGGATGACTGACTTATTACGTCAGGAAAAGATTGGAAATCTACTTCCATCTGAATTTTATGACAGACTAATTTCAAAATCCATCGGGCTTGATATATCTGAGGAAGTTATAAATAGTATATTTGTAGCAGAATTGCCTGCTAGACTAAGAGCCACATTGGATGTATATGATACATTGGAACTAGAGTGGCCCAAGAAGCTCAAAGGGTTGGACAAAGTGTATCGTCAGGTGGAACCTAAGGTGTATGCAGTAACCGCAGATTCACGCCTAGAGCAGCAACTCAGACATCTCTCAGAGAGGCTCCTGATCATTGAGAATGAATTAAGTACCCTCCGCAGGGATGTGGGTTGGATAAAAAGCAATAAGGAAACTTCCAACAGAAGTAGGGTAAATTCTCGGAGTCAACGTTCAAATTCCAAGCATTGGAGAGGCGAATCGCGTGAGAGTGTACAAGGACCACGCGAGTGGTGCATATCGCATCGCAAATACGCCGAGTTTGGAAAATTTCAGGAGGGGGGATGCACATTTCCAAAGATGGGTGGTCCCCGATGGAAAGGAAGTAGTCTTCCTGTAGCCTGGTCTAAGCTGCCGGAAAACTAATAGAGCCCCCGCTAATAGGAGCCGTAGGGGAGGTTGCGCAAGCAAGGCTCCAAGGTATACATATTCGTGGCATACTAAAAACATCGAAGTTAGGTTCGGAAGCTTCGATGGAAAAGACGCGCAGTAATATAGTCCGTAAATCTGTTAGATTTCGGCTGGCAGATAATCTTAAAGAGGTTGCTGGTTATAGCAACAATAAGTTCGTTATAACTGATGAACTTAGTGGCTTAAATTTCTTAATAGACACGGATGCAGAGGTGAGCATAGTTCGATCTTATGTGGTGGAAATTGATAGCCCTACATTCTATTATCAAATATAGGCTGCTAATGGAAGTCCAATTGATATTAAGGGAGTTAAAGAATTATCAGTGACATTGGGGCAGAAATCTCCATTTACGTGGAATTTTCTGGTCGCTGATATAAAGGATAACATCATTGGGATGGATTTTTTTATCCATTTTAATCTCGCTTTAGATCCCAAATCTAGGACCATTGGACAAAGCACTGGGATAGTGACTTATGCTGAGACTGGGACCTCAGTAGTTAGGTCAGTGAGACTACCCAGACCCGTCGTCGCCGATGACTTGGCGGATGTCATCGAGAAACACCTGGTCGTGTTTCTGCCATTTAATGCTAAACGCAAGGGTTTAAAGACAGGCATAGAACACCAAATCGAGTTGGTGGAGCCACTACCTTGTTCGCCCAAGTCTCCACCGTTAGCACAACACAAGCAGCAGGTTGCTATTGAAGAATTTAAGCGGTTGAGAGAAGAAGGAATTTGTAGACGTTCAAATTCCAACTTTGCATCTCCAATAGTGGTTGTTCCCAAACCTGAACCAGGTCAATGGAGGGTTTGTGGTAACTATCGTCTATTGAATTCGGTTACAAAAGGCGATTCGTATCCTCTACCGAACCAGAGTACTTTGCTCAGGGATATAATGGGGTATGAGGTATATACAACGTTAGATCTGCAGAAAGCGTACTATCAAGTACCTATGGAGGTAGAATCTATACCGCTCACAGCAGTGCGATTCCCTGGAGGAGGATCGCATGAATTCTTATGTATGCCTTTTGGGTTGAAGAATACAAGTCAGACATTCCAGCGTCTGACAGAGGAAGTTCTTCAAGACTGTTCATTTGCTAGAGTGTATATAGATGACATCGTTATATATAGTCAATCTAGGGAGGAACACCGGGAGCATTTGGACATAGTTTTGTCTAAGCTGAAATATTATGGATTGGTAGTGAAACCAGAAAAGAGTAGGATTGGTTGCTCTACCGTAAAATATCTTGGACACACCATTTCCAAGGATGGAATCAAGCCCTTGGAAGACAAGGTACAAGCAATCAGGGATGTGCCAGAACCTAGAACTGTACGCCAGTTGCGTAGATTTTTGGGCATGATTAGCTACTATCGTCGGTCCATACCAGGTTTAGCTGGAATTTTGGGGTCGCTAACTCGACATTTAGTTTGCGAACGAAGCACAATCAAGAAGTCCTGGCCTATTAATTTTAGCCAAGACGACAAGGAAAAATTCCAGGAGCCAAATATCTGTTAAGCCAAATAACCGCATTAGCACCTGTGGATTGGACTAAGCCGTTTGAGCTGGTCACAGATGCTTCTGATGTAGCCATAGGAGCAGTGATACATCAACGGGAAAATGGTATAGTCAAGCCGATTGGATTCTATAGTCGGAAACTCCAAGATCGCGAGAAGCGATATGATACGCCTGGAAAGGAGTTACTAGCAGTTTATTCTGCAGTGTTACATTTTGAGCACTACCTAGATGGACATCAGTTTATGATATTAACTGATCATAAACCGTTGTTGAGTATCCTTGGGAAAGCAAACAGGCTAAATTATTCTCGGCGGGTAAATTCACAAATAACCCGACTCGCAGAATTTGATTTTACCATAAGTCATATCTCAGGAAAAGATAATGTGGTGGCAGACACTCTCAGTAGACCAGACGTATCAGATGAAGATATGATTCGTTCAGAGTCACTTGTATGCTCTATTGTATCTTCTAATGATTTTGTCCAGCAATTGATGGAAGCACAAGGTTCTGATCCTTTAGTGGCTGTGTTGGAAAAGAATCCTGTATATACACGCAGGAAGATTGGAGATAAGTGGTTATTATGTGAAATCTCCAGGAGCCAACCTAGACCTTATGTACCGCTAGAATTAAGGTATAAGGTAATTCAGCAGCTACATGAATTCAGTCATCCTTTCATTAAGGCAACTATCAGGATGGTCACTGATAGATATGTATGGCCAAAGATGTCGAAAGACATAAGAGCCTGGATAAGGACATGTGCCCGGTGTCAAACTTGTAAAGTTTGGCGTCATACCAAAACTGAAATTAAAACGATTGGTATACCAACGGGTCGTTTCATGCATGTTCATATTGATATAGTAGATATGCCTAAGATTTCCGGCCAAAAGTATTTACTCACGATGGTCGATCGGTTCAGTCGTCAGTTTGAGGTAGCAATCCTGAAGGACATGACAGATCAAGAGGTCTTACTTATGTTCTTGCATAATTGGGTGTCGCGATATGGTGTACCGGTAAGGGTAACTACTGATCGTGGTAGTCAGTTTATATCTGAACTGTTTATCAGATCATTGAATACAATGGGGATAGAAGTAAGACACACATGTGCTTATAATCCCAGAGCCAATGGGATGGTTGAGAGACTGCACAGGGAGCTGAAGGCTGCATTACGCTGCACCGGTGGATTCAGTTGGATACATGATTTGCCCGTAGTTTTGTTGGCAATGCGAAACAGATACAGAGTTCAGTTAGGAACATCCATAGCAGAACTTGTTTATGGAGAGCCACTGAGGTTACCTGGAGATATTCTAATAGAAACTCCAAGTTGTCTCGATTGGGCCTCTAGTTCAGTAGATTGGTTTGTTGGAGCATTGAGAGATAAAATGAGTCGTTTAGCTCCAACCAAAACTAGAAGTCCAAAGACCAAATGCTATGTATCTTCAGATTTAAAGCTGGCATCGCATGTATACATAACTAACGAAAACAGACAGAATTGTCTGACTCCATTCTATAAGGGGCCATATAAAGTCAATCATATGACTGAGAAAAATGCATTTATAGAAGTAAATGGCACTGTAGAATGTGTAACACTGGATCGCTGTATTCCACAGTTTATTTGGACGGAGGAGGAGACTGAGGAACAGTATTCACCGAAGTACCCAGAAGTTGAGGCGAGATGTGACTCAGAAATTGGTGAGAAAAATGAAGAGTTGAATAAATATGGTAAAGAAGTAAAGATTAAAAACAAGACAACTGAGAATCAAGAACAATGCAATATGAATATGAAATCTGGTGAAGTACCAGCACAACTTGTTGAAACTCGTTCTGGAAGGGTCATCAAGAAACCGAAGAATGAAGACTACATCATGTATGGTTAATCATCTTAAACATGAGGGTGTATGTAGAGGTTAATTGATTTTTTGGACATCAATTAACTCCTCATATAAAAATAAATCAATTTTATTTTTGGACATTTGATGTTATCGCTGGTTTCGTAAAACAATATTGTAATTTTTGAAAAATATTGTAAATTTTTTTGAAAGTTCTTTTGTTCATATTGTCGAAGTTTTGGACTTGTCTTGTGAAAAGAAATGAGACAGTTTTGATCAGAGTTTCTGAATTGCATAAGCGGGACACTGCATGGTTCATCTCCGATTACTTTGTGAATAAAATTTGTAAATCTTCTCGTCATTTTGGTGTTTTTAATTATCAGCGAAAAGAACCATAAGTTTGCTTTGGGTAATTTAAGTGAATATTTGTTTCAAGGTCTCAATCATTCCAGTTCAGTAAATTTGTGGACATCAGCGTATCCGGGTTAGCTTACTTAATTAATATAATATATAAATTACAAGTAATTTAATAATATTATGTCTGGTTTATTAAGTACTGAGGATACAGAGCAGTCGGCTAGCGGACTTAAGGATTGTAGCTTAAGAGGTAATTCAGAGGAACTTAAGTGTTCCAAGTTAGATGATCATTCCGCATATATGGATTTTCCGGGCCTGGCATCCAAGAGACTCCCTTATGGTAGTAACCAAGTAACTCAACACCACAACTACTACAACTACTACCACTACTAATACAATACCACTACCACTCAATCACTACTACTGCTACTACTACTCGCTAACAACTAATACTACTACTAAAACTACACCAAACTCCACTATTATTACACTACTACAACCATACTATTACTATTAATATATAACTACTAATACTACTACTACTACTAATACTACATACTATAATACTACTACTACTACTACATACTACTACCACCACTACTACTAATACTACTCACAACTACCACTACTACTACAACTACTACTACAACAACTACTAATGCTACTACTACTACCACTACTATCACTTAATGCTTATTATTATTATTAATATTATTATTATTATTATTGATGTTATTATTATTATTATTATTATAATAATTATTATTATTATTAATATAGCTAGAGACAATCACATTATAAGGTTTTTTTACAATAATCTTAGTTTATTTACTGAGTACGTTTCCAATTTTAAGCTGAAATTCAAATCTATCGGTTTTACTTCGGCGGATTCTAGGAGAAATTAGAGTGAAAAACCACATCATTGATTGAATTCGTTTTCCTATTTTATTGCAGCATTTTCCGGGAGAAATCGTCAAAATTTCCGCATTTTCCAATGTTTGTTGTTGATATTCGCCTACATGTACACATTATTTCAATAATAAAAAACAGTTTAATTTACAACCAGGACAGGAAGTAAGACCGGTTGGACATTGGAAGAAAATTTATATTTTCAGAAGGTAGCATTCTCTAAATTTCGACTCTATCCGGCCTAAAAATATCAAATAGCAAGTATGCCAATTAATATAACTAAATGAATATTATTTTCGCAATAGACATTAACATTTAAAAAATCAAAATCATGGTTCAGAAATCAATAATATACAACACTTAATTTCATTATAAATAAACATATTATATATAACATATATATATAATATATATATATATATCTACATCACGAAAAACTATCAATGCATATATATTTATATATATATATATATATATATATATATATATATATATATATATATATTAGCATTGAATGAATTGCCTTTCCTAATATACAAATATTATTACACATGTGTTAAAACAAATTGCAACCCTTATAAAAAGCAAAAACTTAAAATTTTCAGACATTCAACAAATAATTTCACTGTATCTTATTACTATAATAGCGACACAGTTAAATTGTTTAAATAGAGCAAATGTAAAAATTATTTTGAAATAACAGCCACATAATAATACATGAAATTTAAGCTAAATGTATAGATAGTAACAAATATAATATTTTCTATTATGTTTATTTTAAATTTTTTTATATATTCGTAGAATATTATATTTTGCATTTTTTAAAAGACAGATAGTTGGCTAGATTTATATACTTGTTGCAAGCTAACAAATCTAAACATAAATACATTACTGTTGTTATGTTTTCTGGATGTTCATGAGTCGCTGTTCAATAGAAAAAAATATGCGCCTTATAAATCCTATAAAGGTCTTACTTTAGGAAAGTTATGCATATATGTCTTGACTTTTCAAACTACTTTATCGGCTAGCCATCTTTCAAAAACAACTAGATTTTGACATAACTGTCCCTAAGAAGCCGAACAAATTACGTTTTTAAATTTCGAATAGCCTACTTTAAAGCTTGTCCGCTACTCTCAAATTTGAGCTTAAACTTTTTGAACATCACTTGTACTCATTTTTATTATCGAATAAAATTAACAGTGGCAATAACGTAGAAATTTAAAATTATCCTGTGTTTTACGCTTAGATAGTACACAAGAATTGGAAATCAATACTTTGCTTTGTAAAAATCGCATGATTCTTGAGGCTATAAGGGAGAAGCATTCGTGTGTATACCTTTCGATAGTTGCTTAGTTGAGTTTTTTCTGGTGTAGATTGAAGGACAGCTATTTTACAAACATTTGTTCAATGCATATTATTTAGAAATCCAAATCTTCTAGTGCAATAAATTCAAAACTATTGTATTAAACGCGACGAAGTGGAAACATATACTAAGTATTGCTCACTTGGTGAAACCACAATTTAATTTATTTCTATGCAATTTAAAATGTGCCATTATTACAAATGTTTACGCAGTCACAAATATTTTGCCTTTCTTCTATGCGATGGCATCTGTAGTGTATTGGTATAAAAAAAATTTCCGCACACTATTTAAATCTATGGTAATGTGTTTTGCATTAGAGTCTGACGTTCACACGTGTTGTTTTCATCACAAAAAAATTTGATGCGCTTTTGACACCGGATTATCACACAACAAATAAAAAAGATGAGCTCAAATATCGTATTTTGAATAAACTAATACATTTGTAACATGGACACGATAAAATTAGTATCTTAAATGGAAAGTTGTACAAATGATTTTATTCACTGATTTCGTTTTTCATGGCAGCTTCAAAAAATTTAATTTGAGTAAAGTGACATCCACCCGATACTATAAATAGCTGAGATGGGTTTCGATTAGAACGCTACCAAAAGGATAGAATCAGCCATAATGTTAACCCTACGAATGTTATTATTTTTAATCCAATCTAGGTAAATGAAGACTTCATCGAAAGGTAATTTTTTTAAAATAAAAATCCTGCGAGGGAACATTTTTCAACAAAAAGAAATATTTTATGATTTAGCGCGGCACAGCATTTATGCAGTTATCGAATAATCCTTTTTTAGTTTGAACAAAACTGTTTAGATATGCATCGACTTATGTCTGCGAGAAGATAGAAATTGCAGAAAAAAAAAGACTTACGAAAACCGAAGAAAAAATATTTAGTTATAAATCTAAACTTAATTTATTTATACGAGTATTGTTTGCACAAAAACTAAGAGTTTGATTTTTTCACACTAACTTTGTATGGTCTATTTAAAATTCACAAAGGTTTTGGCCTTATAGGACAAATGACAGGCATTGCAATAATTAATATCAATTTGTTGAAAAGTTGTGTGTCCATTATCCAAACTGCTGATGTCCAATAATTGCAACTATTTGTGGAATATTAAATGGACTTTTGATTTGAAATAAACATATGAAACGTAATAAAGTCTAACTAATAATGCGGCTTTATAACCGATAACATTTATCGGTCTCGAAATTAGCAATTTCAAATTTCAATCAGTAAATACTTTAGCACCGCAATCCTCAGCCATTCCACAAATTTCGCGTAAACTTTCGTTATTTAAAATAAATAAATTCATGGAATAGACTGGATGCAAAAGGATAAAATAAAGTTTGCCGGATACATTAAAATTCTTTCTTTTTTTTCTTATCAGGTAACAACAAAGAGAAAAATTTATTCTTTGATCATGAAGTAAACACCAATCCCATCGTATTTAACCAGTCGTCGAACAACATATCAAAACTATGTGACGGTTAGCTGACTAGCGAGGATCAAACCGCATTGCATTTATATGAAAATAAAGTTTGGATAGGCGGCTCTCACCTCTAGCAGTCTCGCAAATATTGAACTTGACTGGAAATGTCGGCTGCACCATTTCTATGCAATCACGAACATTAACTGTTTGCAGCTTTCGCCACTCATACATATATAGGCAATACAATTTAACAATAATTGATTGCGCGAATGATGGTAAGAATTCTTACCTTCACCCGCGAAATGAGCTATTGTTAAAGAAGAATTTTTTGTTCGTGCACTAAACCTTAACTAAATATAATGCGCTTCGATTGTTTTTAATTCCTTTATTTCACACTACTTCCTATCAAACTGATTCTTCGTTCTATATTTCTAAAGCAATTCGATGTATTATTTGATGTTTTCTATGTCTAGCAAAATTTTGTTTCATCTTTGTGCGCGATAACGGAACTATGCAATTTATTAATACTCACGTTCAAAAAGAATAACTATTCATATTTGTCCTGCCTTGGGCTATTCGGTGAATTCTTCACTGCGTCAAGTTATCAATGAATGTTATAAGCAGATGCATTATTATGATAATATATTTAGTTTTTTCAAAAATCCGTACACTACGAAAAATAGAAGAACGGTATTTCTGTCCTCAATGTAATTAATGTGAATGTGTATGCAGTTTGAAGTAAGGATTGATGGTTTGCGTGAGCTAGACTTTCATGCATACTAGAAGAAATAAATATTTTCGCTTCATTCATTTTTTTTAATGTCAGAGCTTCAAATAGTTTTTCATGCCCAATTTTATATCACAAAAGAATAACTTGCTTTTTTACTTTGTCTTTATATCGTTTGATCAGCTGTTGATGGTTGTAAAATTCCGAGAATGGGCTCCGATAATTTTCAGTTGCACAGCGGAACTGTGATAAATCCTGTTCGAATCACAACACACATAAGGCAATTATACATTAAACAGAATGACAAAATTTTATTAAGCTTCGCATTCCAAGGCTATAATTTATTTCTCTTAGGATATAATTTTATGAGAATAGGTTACCAGCAAATGACAACAATGTTGAGCACAAATTTTTGAGTTATTTTAATTTATTTTTAAAAGGCACTGTTGAATAGTGCAATTTTACATAATTCTGAACACATTTCATTGTGAAAAAATTGAAATTTACAAATGCCAGACATGTACATGTTTGTAAGTTTTTAGTAAGCAAACTAAAAATAACACGGAAAAGGGACTCATATAAAAATGTAATTAAATCAATTTCAAACGAGAATTAAGTGACGTAAGCATTTTTTTGCTTGAATCAATAGGGTTGAAATTCGTTAAACCACAGCGCCTGTTCAATTACTTACCCATTTTTGAGTTTTTTATATGACAATTATTTCAAAATTTTTTATGCAATATGATATCACATACTTGTTTGAATTCCTTTAATTCTAATTGAGAATCATGTCTACTTATGGCTTATATACGAAATCGATTAACGGCTGCTTTATTTGTTATAATTGACAAAAAAGATGAGCTACTGCAAATATCATGCACATTTCTGTTGCTTTAAATGTTTTTTTTTGAAGTTTTGTTCAGTGTTTTATTTGATGCGCAGGATTAAACGTCCGACATAAAAGAAACATTCAAAAAGATTGACTCCGTTTAGGTTCCTGGTCTCATCTGCTCCTTGTTTATAATTTATTAAGTATTTAAATAATTTTTTTCAGGACAACCATTAGAAAACGACTAGTCTTTGATTTTGATATCATATTCAACTTGCAAATTTGACGAAATTATGTAGTGTTTTAAAAAAAATTAATCGCTAAACATGATTTATTAAAACTGAAGTGAATAAAAGTTGCAGTAATATAAATCAACAGTGCAAATCAGGTAGGTTTATGCTGTATTGTACTCCTTTATTGGCCATAAACTTAGTCATTAAGCCGCTCATCATATATATAAAGTCAGTTTTTTCTTAATTTAATAACGGCAATAAATGGTTGTGTCAGTGATTAAACAACAAGGAAGAAGATATTACCTCTGAAAATGGCAATTTTTTTTCTATCATTGTAGTTATGTGTGATTAGGGAGACCACGGCAGATTACTGTCTTTACCTGATATATTTAGGTGAAATATTCGGTCCCGCGTCCAAACATAAAGGTCGTCATAAGATAATGATATATATTTTCGCAATCGCAGCAAAATTATTCTTCAAATGAACAACCCAACCTTTATTTTAAACACTCCATTCCCAACAGCCTACGCAGCGTCTCATGCAGGAAAAACATTAAAATAAAAATCAGGCTAGTGGTAACGAAAATCGAATAGGTCAGCCGTTATTTCGGTTGTTCAAGTTACTTCGGACGAAAGTTATTCTAATAGATCAACTCCATTTTCGTCTTTATAGAGAGAACTACCGACAATTCTTACATCAAACCCAGTTCTCATTGTATTAATAACCTTATTCTTAAGTTTTATATTTCATCTGAATTATCTATTATGTGCATGAACTAACTTTTATCATGTAATTGTCCTCCGTCTTAGGTTTCCGATTTATTTCTCTATAGTATCAACGACCGTGCGGTTTTCAGAACATATTGTTTTGATTTTTGCAATAATGATGACAATTTTACGAATTGTTTATTCTATTTTGTTGACAAATGCTGTGTCGTGTATTAATATTAATATTTTTGCAGACTGTTAGTGTGATTGACTAACTATGCCAAAGACAAAAATTAACTCTCGTTGCAACAATTTATTTGTAAACATGAAATCGATAATATGCTTATATGAATTGAAAATTTAAAAAAAAATTATTCTAAATTATGTTTTGATGACACATAAATTGATAAGATCGGGCTATAGAAGCTCAGACAGTTTTTGATCATTTGCTCAAAGAATATACACACAATGATATTAAAACGCAAAAAAAAGTGCGTTTCCTGCGACAAATATCATATATGGTCAATTTACGTTGAATGCATTGGCATAACGATCGGTTTGCATTCCTTAATCGCAGTGTGCAATAATTTGAAATTTTTCGTTCGCTGAGTGAATACAATTTGTCAATAAACTACGATAATGGTAACAGTTGGCGTCAAATAATTGTGTACAATGTTTTTTTTATTAAGGAAATTATTTCAGACAGTTGACTGAAAGGTAATACCGCCAAATACTTAAATTTATAATCTAAACTATATTTATTTTTTATACTCAAAAAATGTACATTTTCCTTTTAGTACGAATTTTACTTAATACGTGGGCGTTTTGTTACTGAGGTGCCAACTATCCCCAACGTCAGCCAGGATTCTCCTAGGCAGAGTGGGTTTCTCGAAGCAGATGTCATTGTGTGCCTACATCATATGAAAGGTGGCTCTCGCGAACAATTCTTCTAAGTTTCAACAAATTTTAGCTTATAATCAGAGAAAAAAACATGCGACTCCTTAAGAAGCATCAGCAACGCCATGGTATATGATAGAAAGTCCTCCCACGCAGAAATAAAAAATCAATTAGAATGAAAACAAATAAATGCAAAACCAGAAACTTAGATATCAATCTAAAAATTAGTGCATGTTAACAAAAAACAACTCATTTTAGGAAAACGAAATAGGTATTCATGGATGCCAAACCTAAACACGAAGTTATACATGAAAAACTCTAGGAGTTAAATACTGTTTGTTGCGAAGAACTAATATATATGCAAGTATATATTAGGTGTTGCGAACCCAGTAAAAAATTAGTTCAGTTGTGACCAGAAGGATAAACCAAAGACAGCACGAACGTTCATGCTGTCTTTTGCTTATCCTTCTGGTAACAACTGAACTAATTTGTTACTGGGTTCGCAACACTTAAAACTCTGGAATTTTCTTTAATTCATAATTTTGGGCCATTTCAAACTAATTTTTGTTTGTTTTTTTTGGATGGTAATTTAAAATGTTCATTTGTAATTATTGAAGTAGAATTTTTTTTAAATTATGGTTTTTGGAGATGAAAGAATATTTTCAAATGTTGCTTATGGGGAAGCTATTATAATTTTTTTTAAATTCCGTCTACAGGCTTTTCTGTAACTTAATACAATTCTCGATATCACAGGTCTTTAATTCACACTTTTTCTAATGAGACTGCAGCGTTCTTCTGAGATACTCGCTATCCCGTGTTTTGACCTATTTTTATAAAATGCACAAATACAACATTCTTACAGAGATTCGCATATGAAAGGAATACACTAAAATAATAAACTAAGTATATGTCTGACAAGCCTCCCATCTATGATTGCTAGGTTGTGCAGAATTAATAATTAAAGCGGATGTACGAAATTTAAATACCTCTGAAATATGTTTGAAAAGTCTCAGTGTTTGTGCTCTGAACACTTACTCCTCACGAAATTTGTTGTGCTCATTATGCTGTTTATTTTGTTTGATTTTATCTTTTTGTTTTTTGTTACTCTTGTGTTTATGGTGAAAATCGCTTTACTGCTTTCAACTAATTTCTAATTATGCTGTATAAACACGTGCAATTTCAGTTAAGTAGGCTGTAATTAATACGTTGGGTACATCTTGTTGTTTTTCTTTCAACTGTTCGTTTGTATTTAGAGTTTTGGCAAACACACATCTTCTTGTTTTTGTTCACAAAGTTGTTGATTCTGTTTATATGTTATTTACGATGGCAATAATACTGTTGGCTGAAAATTAGAATGCTTCTTTCTATTTTTGCATGACTTTGTGTTTACTGTCTTACAAGATAATGCCAATATTTTTACTATTCCAATGAATTTTCGTGATAAAGTATTTATAGACATTTCAATAATAATTGGTGGGTCAGCAGAGAATTGCAGGTGATTTTACTGATGATTTTTATTTCTATTGTCTTCATCGCTGCTGTTATTTTACATTATTTGCTTTGTTTAAATCTTTTTTTTATGTTATTATCTTTTTTATTGTTGCCTGCGACATTGATAGTTTTAAATTTATTGGTGCTATCTTGTTCTAGCGTGGATAATTGTTAAAATGTTCGTTAAGTTTGATTGGTAATTTTTTATCATTTATTAACACTGTTTCAGATTTTTCGCTGTTTTCGCCAATTTCGTTTTTGATTGGTTTAATTGATTATGTTGTATTTATGTTTTTGTTTGGATAAAAAAATTATGGTTTATGTTATATTTTCAATTTTTTGTTTTATTTTTATCGCATATTCATGTCTTCGGTACGATCAAACCTATAATTTGACGTGCTTCATTCGTATTATTGGTGTTAAGGGTGCAGTATTTATAGACTAACAAGAGAACAATTTTAATAATTCATTAGCTAGCAATCGACTTGACAGTTTGTACGTTTGAAGAACGTGGAGAAACACATTATTTTGACAAAAACAAATGAATGCTTAATTAAGTTGTAAAAGACACCATCATTGCATTGCAGTTGTTATGTGTAAATCTAATTCGTTTTTAGGCAATTTTCATAAAAAATATACGCATACTTGTTGGAAAATGTTAAAATATTCGCAACAGATCTGCACACTCGTCATTAAAATTCGCCAAACATAGTATTTTCTCAAGTTAGTTTAAGGTATTACATAATTGACTTTGATCAAATTTACATTATTTACTATGCAGAAATATTTAAAAAAATTATTTTTCGTAATTTATTCAATGATCAATTATTTAGTTAAAATAGATTTGGAAGGATTTGACAAAAGAGTCATGAAACATTATATAACTTAAGCTTCCATTCTGGATGAGAACACCAGTCCTATTATGTACGTATATTTTTCACAATGAACTAAGCAACTCATCCAGAAGACCGGTTTTGTCCTAATTGGGAACTAATCACGTACTGGCCAGAAATTTCCGCAGACAGGGCTCGAACCTAGGCACGTCTTCTTCGAAATGTATTTCTCAAAGCACTCAGTCAACCTGCCGTACATACACACAAGTATTAGTTATATAATACCCATTGAATCTTGGATAGCCTTTCTTTTAGCTGGAGCCTATTTGGCATGTCTTATAATTATAATTAACCACTCCTAATCTGTCGTAATAGAACCCATTCCATGACTTTAGGGGACGTGATATTTAATCAAACATTTAAATAATTAAATGAACATTAATTTCACAGATGGCATGAACTCCCAATAAGGTGGAAACCGCTCTACTATGTCAATTGTCTGGTGTTCAATATGAAATGCTTATTTTACACTGAAAACTTGCATGCACATAGTGGAACAGGTGTTTATAGCAAGATCACAACCTTTATTTGAATAATTGTTATCACTGCCCTCACGATCGATCTTCATTTCATCATGAATCATGTTTGTTATCTTATGCACAGAGTTACACATGCTTACATAATTCCGACTAGGAGTACTGCTCATTTTTTCATAGAACACATAGTTTTGAGTCAAACTAACTACAATCCATGTTTAACATTTCGATTAAGCATAGCCCGCGCTAAATCGAGTATACGCTTTTGATAAATGAATTAAGAATTAAATAATGTAATAATAAGTGTGTATATGTTTAATATTAAGCTGGCATTTAAAACAAAGATAAATTAGGGCTATTTTATTTACGCCAGAAGTAAACTCGGCTTTAATATCTGGTAATTTATAGAATAAATTATGTGGAAAGCATGAAAGACAGAGTTAAATCAAACACTTTCAACAATTAACAACAAACAGGTAGCGGAAAACGTCCCTGCTGAGGTATGCACTAATTCACGTGCACACGTACACAATTAACCAGTTTATATTCGAAGCGCGTACCAATTAAACCGAGTATTGGTTGCGCGTGCGGTGATACCAATTATTTACATCAAGTTTACGATCTTCATATAAACACCTGTCCCATTATGTACGTATATTTATTAGCATAAACTGAGCATCAAATAGTTTATGAAAGGCAATTCATCCGGTAGACAGATTTCCCTCTTATTGGGACCTCCTGAAGTATTGTCCACAATTCGCCGCCGGTGGACTCGAACTGGGGCACTTCGGCATCGGAATCTGTTTCTCTAAACATTGACAATGTTTAATGCAATATATCCGAAAACAGACGTGCCGAGGTTTGAGCATTGTCCGAGAAATAATTTTGACGGTACTTGAAGAGTTCCCACTAAGGTGGAAACCGGTCTACTGTACTATATTATTCAGTATTATGTTTATACTGACAAAATTATGTATATAATGGGACTGGTCTTTATATCATAATCGCAACTTCGAATCAGACCTTCGTCATTATCGCCTTCGCAACCAATGATTATTTAATTATTCAGTGAATTGAGGATGTTGAATACGAGAGCCTTCGCTGAGCAGAATATGTTTGCAATTTGTCTGAGGAACACCTGGAAATCTGCCTGATCTTGAGTTTTGTCTTAAGAAAGCATGCCTTCAGATTGTCTGGAAATGTGCTCAAACATTGCACTGTGTTTAGTCTAAATTTATCACGATTTCACTATTCTAGAAAACGTTTAAAACGGTCTTCGCAAAAAAACAGTATTTAACTTTAAAACGGTCATCATATTTAATTAAACTGCTATGATATTTGTTTAAATATACATGTACATATATAGGCAATACAATTTAAAAATAATTGATTGCGCGGGTGGTGGTAAAAATTATTTAAATCAAAATTGCGAGCTTGAAGTAAACACCAATCTCATTGTATTTCATCAGTCGTCGAACAATATAACAAAACTATCGCCAGCCGCTACGCACTGACGCGTTTCGAGCTTCCATGATCATCATCAGAGTACGACGGCAAACTGACTATCGAGGATCAAACCGCATTGAATATATATAGAAATCAAATTTAGATATGCGGCTCTCACATCTAGCAGTCTCGCAAACATTGAACTTGACTGGAAATGTCGGCGGCACAATTTCTATGCATTCACGAACATTAACTGTTTGCAGCTTCCGCCACATTTACATATATAGACAATACAATTTAACCATAATCATTTATAATTAAATTGTATTAGCTATGGTACTTATACAAATAAGCAATTTTGGTCAGATCGATTTCTTTGAGCTTAACATTAACATTTAAGTGGATTAGGATTTTTATTTACTAAAAAATCATCAATTTTATATTAGGCATCCGAGAATTCCCGGGGTTTTTATAATTATTGGAATAAATATTTCAGATGATGCGTCCCCTTTATAATGCATACCGACATATTTCTTCCTTTATAAATAAACGAACATTGGTTGCTAGGGTCGTGATAAAAATCACATTTAATCAAGGTTTCGATCTAGATATGAACACCTGACGCCTTATTTGCATACATTTGGCAGTATAAACTATATAGGAAACTTTAGAGCTAAAAAGATGCTATATATGTTCGACCTTAACGAAAGGCTAACCAATAAAAATAGTTAATATATAATTGAAAATTGTGTGTAATGTGCGCCAGAGTGGCTCGGTGGTTAGCGCACGAGATTCCAAAGCAGACGTGTCCAGGTTGGAGCCCTGACCGCGGCAAATGAATGGATGAATTGTTTTTTCTACATTATACAATGCTTTTTATACTGAAAAATGTATGTCTATAATGGGGCGTTTATTTGAATCAATATTGCAAACTTTATTTAAATAACAGTCGACAAATTTATTTCAATTCTTCTCATTGTCTGATTTTACAGTAATTATAAGGTAAAAATTATAGGGAAAACAATTTTTTGACATTCAAATTTGTACTGAATTAAAGATTGACTTTTGTTCACTCGTGACATTTCGCTGTGGGTTTTTAGCTATTGACATTATTCGTCTTAAAGGTGGAAACCTTGTTTTAACGAGTTTCTAATGGTTTCGCATGTGCCAAATGTTTTGGCTTTTAAGAGACGATATATGATATTAACGCTTTCATTTTAATTCGCAAAATCAGCTCTTTGAAGAGCTGTTTTAAATGCTATTAAAGTCGCTTTCCATATGAAATCCTCTGTAGTTTCCGGTCTATCTTTTTTACTTGATATTTGGTGACTTTCTATAAATCCTCAAGATTATTGCTCATTTCATTTATATAATCACTGTTATTCAAAAGAACGATACCTGTCTCTTTGTATGGTTTCACAAATCTAATTTCGTTGTTGTGCCACAATCCTTTAAAAACCTTTTATGTGCACTTTTTTATGAAATTACATCGTTTGTCTAAATTTAATACTGGCATAAGAAAGACGTAATAGAAATTTAAATAGGGAGCCAAACTGATAATCTTCTTAAATTCCTGATATGTCATCGTCAACAAGAATTTTCAGTGCGGCTTTTGTTTTTTAACACTGTAATGTGTTTTTTTCGTTTGGTAACGTACAGAATTCTGGTCCACGCTAAGAGAATTATTTCTCTTTTCTGATAGAGTCAAACTTGTAAAGCTGTTAAATACTGTTTGTCGCGGAGAACTTATATATATGCAAGTATGTAATAGGTGTTGCGAAACTAGTAACAAATTAGTTCAGTTGTGACCAGAATGATAAACCAAAGACGGCATGAACAGAAAGTATAAACACATGTTACTAGGTTCGCAACACGTAATGCATACTTGTATAGCTGAAATTGAATGCATGAGGTTTTCCGATAATGCGTTTGAGACTTGCTCATTACGAAATAATTATTCTTATTGTTGCCCATTTTCTATCAACAATTTTCCTGACCAGGTGAATAACACCGCTTTTGCCCACTACAAGCTAGCTTGGATGACAAATAGTGATATTAGGTTACAACGTGGAGATTTCTTTGTCCATATTGTCAAGTAGGAGGATCTGAATTGCCATTGAATTCCGTTGTAACTGTTTTTAAATTTTAATAGTTTCACGTGGTGACGCTGAACAGCATAGTATGGAAAATCTTCGTTGGAATTCATCAATTTTGGTTCACCACAAATAATAGCATTTTCTTCCAAATGTCTCGTCATATCTGAATTTAAGTGAAATTTAAATGGCGTCCCACGGCACAGTTAGTTTATGTATATATTTTAGCTTCGCGTGTAATAATAAATAATGTAAAAACTAACCTTTAATCATGAGCATATATTCTTTGTGTATAATAAACAAACTTGTTATTATACATGCGTAACACAAGCTCCCAAACTTTATTTGTTCGCAAAAAAGACCACAAATTATGACTTTTAATTAAGTAACACTAATATCGAATAAATATCATGAATAAGTAACGGTATTACAAATTTCTTAGGTGAGAAACTGGGACTCCACGTTGGCTACTAAACTGAAATAAGCCGCTATTGAACGCGTTAAGTCACAAGCTCTATTAATCCGGCAAATTTCCATCAACGCCGTGCACTGCACTTAAGCGTAATTCCAATCGATGCGTGTTTTAGGTGATTAGTATGTTGCAAATGTTATTAGTCAATAGCTTCATGAAAGGTGATCAGTGAATTCCTTTATTTTTACATCAAACCGATTTTTTTTAAAATTTGATAGATACTAAATGTAACTTCAATAGGATTATCGCTAATGTTGTTATCATGCATAAAAGCTCGAATAAAGTATTATAGTTAAAGATTAGCAATGATTTAACCCTGTATAATAAGCTATTATGCAAATGAAGTCATGTCTGATAATTTGTGTGTGTTTTCAGTGTGGCGTGTTGCGAAATTATACCATGAAATAAAAGTGTGGCATTTGAAAATGCTTCCTTTTCCATCTGGATTATTCTGAAACTGAGAATTTATCTACAATCTGTCCAAAACGGAAAAATGCGTGACAATATTTTTCAACAGTACGGACTATCAATCAATTATCGGTTAAACTAAAAATGTTATGTCAGTTAAATAATAATAAGAGTACATCGCTTAGCAAACTTGTACCAATTATAAGCTAATTTCTGGACAGATTTCTGGAGATGCTCGCATATTATTTATTACGAATTAATATATAGGTAAATTTCAAATTGTGATAAAAAATTGTGATGTCTGAATTTTTAAAAGCCAAGGCCATAGAATTTTACAAATGGGAGATTTCACTAAACTAAATTATCCTTCACTGTTTTCCTTATAAATATTAATATAAAAAGATTGAAAACTTTAACTTCACGTATTTGACCTAAGGACAAGCAAGCATTGGTTTTGGATTTTCAGTCTGACGTATATCCAGTTACTCATGAAATTGCTGTTGCAACTAAAATAATACACACACACACACACAATAATAATAATAATAATAATAATAATAAGGCTCCTCTGAAATCCTGATTCATATCAGTTTTAGTATCAAATAAATGTTAATTGATACTAATCTGTCCACTTTTAAGAATGTCGTGATGTCGAAAATCCAGTTTAGTTAAGGAAGAATGTTTGCATTGGAAATACAGGTGTTTCGAAATATTTCATGAATTATTGAGCAAAAGAATGTGTTTGCTAAAAATTACCTCATATAAGAATATACACAAACTGATTTATATATAATATATTTTTGAGATAAGCAGGATAACATAAATAGTATTAACATGTAGACGAAAGGAACGATTATTTTTTAAATTTAGTATAACCAATTAGTGCACGCTTGGTAACGAACCTATCAGGATTTACTAGTTAAATCATTCGAAAATACAGTGGCTTTGAAATAACCCGTTGTACCTATGTTTAACAACATGTATGCCGAGCTATTCTGCTTATTAGTTGGTATTTTGTGGAAAGGTTATGAATGCTCACTACCACTAACTAATGATACATGGTATCAAAGATGATGTCAATAGTATCTAATGGTATAGCATACGCGCGAGTACATCGATTTATACATTTGAATCGTGTGTTTAGTGGTCAAAGCCAGTTGAACTGGCACAATTTGGCCACGAATATGTGACCTCAGACAAAATCAATACTGCTTTGCCCTGGTGAATGAATGAAAGCGAAAGTGGTTAATTTTGTGGAGGCCCGTTTATGAGACGCTATAACGCGGTAAAGAAAATCAAGAGTGCCCTCACCACAATTGAGCACGTTGAATCCAGTCATTTGTTTGAAGCATGCAACGTTAATTGCAGACAGTTGTTTGGCTTGAACAGACTAATACAACCAATTTTCTTGGCGTTTTTAGTATAAATTCAAGATGGCACTACTGCCTAGGCGCATTTTTGCCGATTTGAAGTTTGTTTTTTTTATTTTACACAATATTTTTATGTGTATCTACACCAAAATTAAAGAGCTGTTAATGGGTCTTTTCTTTTCGATTAGGACTGGTTGCGTCATATTAATTGGATTTTATTATTGGGAAAGGTCCTGCACTATACAAGATAGACTGTGATGATGGGGCCCCTATAGAATGAAGGAGCAAATGGTAGCATTCCGAAAGGCGTTGACCATTACAATTGGGTGCAAGCCGGGATCTGTGAAGAGGAGTCCTCGACATTAGGTAATAGTATCGCTGAAGTTATCCTTCAGGTATTTGCATTTATTGGAGACACTTTGCCGAAAATAGCTGCATAACCGTTCTGGTGGTGAGTAATTTTATATTTGAATGCGGCTGTGAAGCAAATAACGGTCTGCAAAGAAATCACGAATAATAGTCGCCTAGAAGTAGGACAGCAGTAAAAGTCTGGTAGTTTGTATTTGTGATCGCGCCAGATAAAATCAATAACCCGTCCACCGAGAATTAAGGCGATGACTCTGCGTTCGGGAGAGACCAACATCGCCAACATGGTGAGTGGTATTCATATTTTAAAGGCAGCCGCGAAACCAATACCAGTGCGCTAAATATTGACACGATGAATTTTTCCTGATACGAAACGAGAAGCACATTGATTATTGATAGTTCGTGACCAGTGATTGGTAATTATTTCTTTTTTTAATGAGAGCCATCAAGGATGGATTATCAGGTTGGTTATCTGAGATGAGCTATGGTTTTTGCTCCAGCTGCACTCTGCGGCATATCTGAGGATGGGAGGATCGTTTTATAGCGAAACTAGGCAGAGTGACTGCTTGGAACGGCAGAATCACTATCTCCAAACTGATCAACGGGGAGAGCAAAAGTGTAAACTTTAAAAATGCAAGTAAATTTCTAAAAAACATTTCCCGTGACAGACAAATTAAAGACACATCATCTGGCATATTATTAAGTATATACAATTGGAAGATTTCCTGTACCAGAAATTTACCTTATATTTTATCCTTGTGAAAGCTAAAATTAAAAATTAAACTATTTCTCTTGATTTTGCCAGTCATTCGTAGTCCCGGATATCAAAATCACTAGATACGTAGGTTTGTTTAAAATTGAAATTTGCATTGATCGATTTTAGCTCCACACGAAAAATTCATCCAGTTGACCCTTCTAAATTATGTAATGTCCATCGTAAGTCCATTTAGAAGTTCCGACGAAAACATTCTAAATTAATATAAAAATCTAATTACAGGAAATGCAGTTACGTTTAACGAACATTGGTTGCGCGGCAATTTCTGTCCAGTACATCAAGTGTTCCCAATGAGGACGAAGCCAGGCTACTGCCTGAATTGCCATTTCGACACTATACAATTCTTAGTTTATACTAACATATGTAAGTAATTAATGGGTCAAGTGTTTATACAATTACGTATAAGAAAACGTGGTTGGAAGAACCAGTTCTACAATTCGCTCCACCAGATGTTACAAGTAGGATCAGCCAGTGTGATCATCCGAAACCTCAGCATGCTTATGAGTCGTACACGAGGATGAGCATAATGGATAAATTCCGCTCGTTGTTATTATTCTCTGTTTAGAAAATCATTTAAACGAACATTGGTTGCGCGGGTGGTGAAAACAATTATTAAAATCAAGGTTGCGGTCTTGATATAAACACCTGACCCATTAATTACTTACGTATGTCAGTATAAACTAAGAATTGTATAGTGAAAAAAAGGCAATTCATCCGATAGACCGGTTTCGTTTTTATTGGGAACTCATCATGTACTGGCCAGAATTTGCTGCGGACAGGGCTCGAACCTGGGTACGTCTGCTTTCGAATCTAGTGCTCTAACCACTGCGGCAGGGTCTGCTTCGGATTCTAGTGCTCTAACCGCGGCGGCAGGGTGGCTCAGTGGTTAGAGCACTAGATTCCAAAGCAGACGTGTCCAGGTTCGAGCCCTGTCCGAGGCAAATTCTGGCCAGTACATGATGAGTTCCCAATAAGGACGAAATCGGTCTACTGGATGAATTGCCTTTTCTACACTATACAATTCTTGGTTTATACTGACATATGTAAGTAATTAATGGATAAGGTGTTTATATCAAGATCGCAACCTTGATTATGGTAATTATGCAAGCATTAGTTTGAGCATTCCTTGTTTTAGATAAAATCTTTCTAGCGCACTAAACTCATTGAGTTAAAGCTTGCCCATGTTATATTTTCCTTTAGAAATAATTAAGAGTAATGAAATGAATAATTACCTGGCGCAAAATTGAACCAGGTAAGCACTAGGAGGTCAAACTTAACGTAAATGATCACACCATCAGCCTGCCATCTACAAGTTACAAACGCCAAATTTTATCAGATTCCATAGGAAAAGCGCAGTAGAAGATTGAAATAATACTCATTAGATAACAAACCACCTAGTTTTATGCGAAGTAAGATTTGCATTGTGAGGCCATCCGTATTTAAGCATATTCTGCTCCTAGCGAAATGCGACATCCTGACTAAACGCTAAATATTTTAAATTAAAGCTTAGTGCGCGAAAATATGTCTCTAATTTGAAGCTACTGCATAGAACAAACACTGTGCAAAACCTTAAAAATATAATAAAATGGTTCGTGCTTGTCATTAACAATAAAACTTTCCACAAAAAATGCGCACTTTTTTAAAAAGTACACTTTTTCAATTTGAATTGGCTGGAAACAGATGTCGTTCTTGGCATTGCTTCGTTTGAAAAAATTACTCCCTTTAGGCGGTCGCCATTGTTGTGTCCACCTCTACTGGTTGGGCCATGCACTCGGATATCGTCGGTGTTTATTATCAGTGTATCGTCCAGACGAGACTTAATTATGCCTAATTCTGCAGTTAAATTGTTCATTTGAGCAGTCAGTCCTTGAATCAACGTTTCTAACCCATCAGAAGCCATATTCTAAAGGTACCACACATGCTTTATTTTTACTCAATTATATATAGTATTTTGCTCGCATAACGAGCATCGATTTAATAAAACAAATTTACAAATATTAATTAATTTATGTTCACTTCGGCTCGAAGTCTGCTTTCATCATTGGGCTGAATGCTTCATCTTTATACGGGCGCTTCTGCGAGGAACCCTTTGATCGTTCTTTGTCTTAAAGATGGCTATTGCTACATTGACTAAACGGTACAAACTTTAAATTTAGGTTTAATGCGCGAAAATATTTCTCTAATTTGAAGCTGCTACATAAAACAGACATTCTGCAGAACCTTAAAAACATAACTAAATTGTTCGTGTTTGTCATTACCATGAAACCTTCCACAAAAATGCGCATTTGATTGGTGCTAGTAGTTTTTCATTTCAATGCCAACATACTAAAATCAACGATTATATTAACGAAGTCGATAAATGTGATTTACCCTTAACAATAATTGATTGCGCGGGTGGTGGTAACAATTGTTTAAATCAAGTTTGCGAGCTTGAAGTAAACACCAATCCAATTTTATTTAACCAGTCATCGGACAACATAACAAAACTACCGCCAGCCGCAACGCACTGACGCGTTTCGACCTTGCATGATCATCATCAGAGTACGACGGCAAACTGACTATCGAGGATCAAACCGCATTGAATATATATGGAAATCAAATTTAGATATGCGGCTCTCACCTCTACCAGACTTGCATACATTGAACTTGACTGGAAATG
>JAQBSW010006551.1:30000-47656 GCA_029291075.1 Eudiplozoon nipponicum | reverse complement strand
TCATACTAACTTGTGGGTTTGTCTGTTTGTGCCTGAGTGTGAGTATCGGAGTAATGTGTTTTCTTTGGTTACTCTTCTCTCAGTGGATTTATTTTTGACCAGGCTTTCGCTTTTAAAGCTTTTGCCCTTTCACATATTGTATGATTTATGTTGAGTCACCCCGGTAGCAATGCAGTGTTTGTAGAATGAAATAGCATTCGTTCGTCTAGTTGTGCAGATTCGAGCGCTGTTAAAGTAAATAATGATGATTGTGCTTGTCTAGTTGCTTCTTCTTCTTCTTCAATTTTCTGTCATTTTAATTGCATTTATTTAATGCTGGTCTAATGGAATTTTGGCTTCAGTTGGATAATGGAATATTGTTTTCCGTTTATGTTATTAATGGCCAGTCAAATACAATACAAAACCGATGGAACGTTTGAATGATTAGGTAGGGGTGGGGGTGATCGTTGGTTGATATACGTGTTTTACCGTATTTAATGGCAATGCTTGTGTGATATCGATTTTTAGAATACATAAATCATTTTTTGCTAGGTATGAATTTCAAAGACGTATTATATATTGTACAGAATCGCTTTTGCTCCATCTTGTTGAATTATTTACTGGAGAAAAAACGCACAGGAATTAATTTTGTGTATTGTTAAAAACGATTAAAATAAATAGAACACAAAAGTAAATGAAGGTCATAAAGTATGGCCTTGGATTAATTAAAATAGCTTCGTCATGTGAGCCTGATTTATATCGTTCATTTACTCATATAATTCAACAGTTTTTTTAAATATTGGCCAAATTTCTACTTATTTATAAACTACGTGACAGAGATTATATATATTTAGTTTGATGTACTAATGAAGGATTTTATTGTATATATGTCATCAGTATAAGCTAAAAATTTCAAAGGATAGCGAATGAAATTGATCAGGTAGACCGGTTTCGTCCTTTTAAGAAATTCATCAAGTACTTGCTTGAATTCCCCCAACCGGGGCTCTAATCCTGACGCATTTGCTTAAAAGATTTTAAACTCACCAATTCCGCCAACCAAACCGCATACTATATACAATATGCAACTGTATGCCATCTTTCGTCTTTGGTCATTCTCTCCATTAGTTCGAACCTCTTTGGCAACGATTTGGATATTAAATCCAACTAGCTTCCCCGATCTGTCGTTATAGGACAGACACCATTCCAGACATTGAAATGTTGTGGAATTGAATTTTTGTGGACTGCATCTCAAAGCGGAACACATTTGTTTCTCAATATTGCAACTCATACACTGCCACCTCAAAGCCTCGCATTACACAAAATTTTACATATATATATATATATATATATATATATATATATATATATATATATATATATATCGTCATTATATATTAAAAATAAATGTCATCTAAATACTTATGTCGCATAACTGATCGCTTCTAATATTATCTATCATATTGAATTTTAGTCTGTTCTGACCCAGTTCGTTCTCTTCTGTTCCTTCCTATTCTATTCAATTGTATTCTATTCTATTCTATTCTATTCTATTCAAATCGAATCGATTCTATTCAATTCTTTTCTATTCGATTCTATTCTATTCTACTCGATTCTATTCTATTCTATTCAATTCTTTTCGTTTCTTTTCTATTCTATTCTATGCTATTATATTATATTCTATTGGATTCTATTCTACTCTATTCTATTCTATTTTATTCTATTCTATTCTATTCTTTTCGATTCTATTCTATTCTATTCTAGTCTTTTCGATTCTATTCGATTCTATTCTATTATATTATATTCTATTCTATTCAATTCTTTTCTATTCTATTCTACTCGATTCTATTCTATTCTGTTCTATTTTTTTCGATTCTATTCGATTCTATTCTATATTATATTCTATTCTATTCTATTCTATTCGATTCGATTCAATTCTATTCTATTCTATTCTATTCCGTTCTATTCTTTTCGATTCTATTCAATTCTTTTCTATTCTATTCTATACTATTCTATTCTATTGTTTTCTATTCTATTCTATTATATTCTATTCGATTCTATTCAATTTTTTCTATTCTATTCTATTCTATTCTATTCCTTTCGATTCTATTCTATTCTATTCTATTCTATTCTATTCTATTCTATTCTATTCTATTCTATTCTATTCTATTCTATTCTATTCTATTCTATTCTATTCTATTCTATTCTATTCTATTCTATTCTATTCTATTCTATTCTATTCTATTCTATTCTATTCTATTCTATTCTATTCTATTCTATTCTATTCTATTCTATTCTATTCTATTCTATTCTATTCTATTCTATTCTATTCTATTCTATTCTATTCTATTCTATTCTATTCTATTCTATTCTATTCTATTCTATTCTATTCTATTCTATTCTATTCTATTCTATTCTATTCTATTCTATTCTATTCTATTCTATTCTATTCTATTCTATTCTATTCTATTCTATTCTATTCTATTCTATTCTATTCTATTCTATTCTATTCTATTCTATTCTATTCTATTCTATTCTATTCTATTCTATTCTATTCTATTCTATTCTATTCTATTCTATTCTATTCTATTCTATTCTATTCTATTCTATTCTATTCTATTCTATTCTATTCTATTCTATTCTATTCTATTCTATTCTATTCTATTCTATTCTATTCTATTCTATTCTATTCTATTCTATTCTATTCTATTCTATTCTATTCTATTCTATTCTATTCTATTCTATTCTATTCTATTCTATTCTATTCTATTCTATTCTATTCTATTCTATTCTATTCTATTCTATTCTATTCTATTCTATTCTATTCTATTCTATTCTATTCTATTCTATTCTATTCTATTCTATTCTATTCTATTCTATTCTATTCTATTCTATTCTATTCTATTCTGTTCTATTCTATTCTATTCTATTCTATTCTATTCTATTCTATTCTATTCTATTCTATTCTATTCTATTCTATTCTATTCTATTCTATTCTATTCTATTCTATTCTATTCTATTCTATTCTATTCTATTCATTCTATTCTATTCTATTCTATTCTATTCTATTCTATTGTATTCTCTTCTATTCTATTCTGTTCTATTCTATTCTATTCTATTCTATTCTATTCTATTCTATTCTATTCTATTCTATTCTATTCTATTCCATTCCATTCTACTCTATTCTATTCTAATCTATTCTAATCTATTCTATTCTATTCTATTCTATTCTGTTCCAATGTAATCTATTCTATTCCGTTGCATTCCATTCTATTCTATTCTATTCCAGTGTATTCTATTCTATTCCGTTGCATTGCATTCTATTCTATTCTAATCTATTTTATTCTACTGTTTTTTCTGTTATGTTTTATTTGCACATTTTTTGGCTATTGAGAATTAATGCTGTTTTACATATTTTTTTGTCTATTATTTTTTACTTCACTTTTGCCATTGTGTTGGACTGAATATTCACTTCGCTTGGCAATTCTTTTTGATGAATTAGTTTATATTAATTTTTGTCTTGTCAACACTTTTGGTAATTATTTATTTGATTTGTTGTGTCAGATGGGAACATTTTCTCCCCTGCGCTTGCGAATGATTTTGCAATGATAAATGTGCAAGCCAAATCATGGAAACAAAAACATTGTTTTTATACAATTTTCTAATCTTTATTTACGATATGCAGGTAACGGAACGAATTTTACTTTAGCACCTCTTATTTAGTAAATATTTAAAAAATCTTATTGTTTGTATGCCTTTAATTTCTGAGCAGAATATTCAAGATTGATGACATAGATTGAATGTTATTATTACGAGTGCTCTTTTTTCTGTTGACTAATATACTTTTGACTGTTTTCCATGTGATTTCATTTTGTGATAACAGCTGTAGGCAAGGTGATGGAAACGAAAGTCATGATATGACATCTATTCAACAAAATATACTACCTCTCAAATACGGTGCAGTTTCGGACCAATTTGCACCAAAGGAACAGTTTAATCCGGAAATCCCATGCTTAAAGCAACTTACTATCAACGGAGAGTGCGTTAATGCAGAAAGACAAAGTTCACACACGAAGGAGCGACCTACGCCACTGGGCGATACTTCAAATCAGGGTACGTTTTGCTCTATCAAAAAGCTCAACTGGTTGCTTTTAAATCACTTAAAGTGTTGATTGGCAAGTGTGTCTTTAACTCAAAGATTACATTTTTTCTATTTTAAATGGATTGCTTCTATACACTGTTATACTTTCAAAGCATTGCTTTCTTAAAGAATTTAGAACTTTACTTGAGTGTTGCAAACGTGTCACCTATTTTGCAAAAAGAAATTATGATTGGAAAAAGGAGGAAATTTGACGCTTTTGAACAGAATATTTGTTCTAACATTTACTGGATATTCTTTAAACCAAGTTTGCGAGCTTGAAGTAAACACCAATCCCATTGTATTTGATCAGTCGTCGAACAACATAGCAAAACTACCGCCGGCCGCAACGCACTGACGCGTTTCGACCTTCCATGATCGTCATCACAGTACGACGGCAAACTGACTATCGAGGATCAAACCGCATTGAATATATATGGAAATCAAATTTAGATATGTGAATCTCACCTCTAGCAGTCTCGAATACATTGAACTTGACTGGAAATGTCGGCTGCACAATTTCTATGCAGTCACGAACATTAACTGTTTGCAGCTTTTGCCACATATACATATATAGGCAATACAAATTAACAATAATTGATTGCGCAGGTGGTGGTAACAATTCTTTAAATCAAATTTGCTGGCGGTAGTTTTGTTATGCTGTTCGACGACTGGTTAATACAATGGGATTGGTGTTTACTTCAAGCTCGCAAACTTGATTTAAAGAATTGTTACCTCCACCCGCGCAATCAATTATTGTTAAATTTACTGGATATTTATAAATAATTGAATCCAACATTTCAGGGGAGCTAATTTATGTGTAGACAAAATTTCGTTTTCGTCGTGAAATAAGCAATATTAACGGTCATTATCTCGCCTTCAGCTCCTACTTATGTCTTAGATCTGGTTCAATTAATTGCGTCGCCAGAGGATGTTCTGGCTTAATAGACGATGGGCCATTTTAGCTTTGAAGTCGCATTGTAGAAAACTTTATATTAAGTTAGCTTTAATGCTGCAAGTTTACAAATTAGTCTAAGAGATTGTACCGTTCTATTTCCCCACAATCCACACTAAAATATATAGTGGGTGAAGAACGTAATACCGGCTCCTACTGACGAGTCGCCAGTAAGCACGAAACGAATTTGCATGAGATTATACTTTCCGTTCATGCTGTGTTTGGTAATTCTTCTGGTCGTATTTAAAATAATTTCTTACTAGATGTGCAAAACCTAATACAAAATTGTAGATATATT
The DNA here is from genome assembly GCA_029291075.1 of Eudiplozoon nipponicum. Lineage (NCBI taxonomy): Eukaryota > Metazoa > Platyhelminthes > Monogenea > Mazocraeidea > Diplozoidae > Eudiplozoon > Eudiplozoon nipponicum. The sequence goes on along the minus strand of JAQBSW010006551.1, from coordinate 42,289 downwards.
AGTTCTCCGCCACAAACAGTATCTAACTGTTGTATATTAAAATTGAATTATGTCATGATTACCGCGAAATGTGATAACTGATATCGATCAAGTCCAGAGTGTATGGATTTTCTGGATTAACAGATGTTCCGAAATAGTTGTAAATCTCAATATTTTGATGAACTTTAGCATACATAGAAATCCATTGTGCTGATACCATGTACATTTTAAGTAAAAATTTTGGTATCAGGTACTGACACAATAGCCATAGTGTTGATACCCTATACAGACTTGGTATATACATTATATAAAGGGAGTTGGCTTTGAAGTCGCATTGTCGAAGATCTTATATGAAGTTAGACTCACTGCTGCAGTTTTACACGTTTGTATAGAATATTGTACCGTTCTATTTTTCCATATTCCTCCTCAGATATATAGTGGTTAATGAGCGTAATACCAGCTCCTACTGATGAGTCGCCTGTTAGCACGAAACGATTGTGCATGAGACAATACATTCCGCTCATGCTTTCTTTGGTTTATCCTTCTGGTTATATTTAAATAAATTTGTTACTAGTTGCGCAACACATAATACAAAATTGCATATATATTAGTTCTCCACCACAAACAGTATCTAATTGTAAGAACTACGTTTGACAAGATAAATGTCAGACACAGACAATGAATTATATTATAATTTTGATCAACCAAAAAAAATAAGCGAACTATCAATTAATCGATCATTTATTGCGCGGGCGGTAATAACAATTATTTATATATATTTTATGAGCTTATACTGGCTTTGGAAATAATTCGGAAATCATTGATTCAAGAACAATTTCAGAAAAACTAATTTTGGACGGCTTCAGAGTGACGGGACTGTTGAATTCAACTATAAAGATTAGGTCGTTTGTGTGGTTTCCCTCAGAATTTATTATCAATGTGTCGTTCAGCTGAGACTTAATTATCCCTAACTCCGCAGTGAAAGTGTTCATTTGTGCAGACAATTATCTTACTCACAAGACATTTTTAAACTAAAAACACAAATGCTTTAATTTTAATCACTTATTTATAGGAGTTTGCTCGTATAAAGCGCGTCTATTTAGTAAAACAAAATACAAATATTTATTATTTTATATTCACTTCTGCGGCTCGAAGGCTGCTTCCATAATTGTGCTGACTGCTTCATCTTAATTCTTGCACTTCTGCGAGGACTTTCTGTTGTTTTGATGTCAGCCCTAAATAGGACACTTGGAGCATTCTCGGTCTCAGAGGTGGCTACTGCTACAGGGACTCGGTGAGACTCAAGGCCAAAGATAATCTGTGCACCTGAAAATGTAAAGGAATCAAAGTTTTACCGACATAGAAATGCTACCAATTGTCCCGCAACAGTCAATTATGGAATAAAATGTATATATCATAGGATTGGTATGTATATCAGCTCGCAACCATGATTTAAAATAAAAATGAATTTATAACATTTAATGTAACATTTACTTCAGTAAAAAAACAATTGCTAATATCACGCGCGACAAAGTTGGCCGTTTCAACTGATAATGAGCTACACTAATAAAAGAGAACCGCTACACAATTTAAACACATTGTTAAAATGAAAATTATTGCAAGAAAATTTAATCTAAACTGTCTTTCCTTACAAATTTATTAAGTTTGATAAACTCTCCTTTATAATAAATAGGATTGAAAAGTCTTTATATATTAGTTTTCGTTCCAGGTTATTTTCAACTTTCAGAATTTTCTTTGTCTATTTTTGCTTGATGTACAAAGGGACGTGAGCCTCAGAAATCGACTTATTTTTTAATACTATTGTGGATACAGCCTTTAATGTAGGCCTAGCGTCCTGAAGTACATAGTGTATCAAACGCTTTATACACGAGCAGTCCTATTTCTGCTGTTGTTATGCCGTTTCTTAACTAACACTCTGGCTTTTCTTCCTCTAGTCTATCCATTATTAAAAGGGATCGATCTTATTTCCTGTTTTTTTTCCGTGTAAAACGTAGGTAAATAGGCATGCCCTAATCTCCATCTATTAAACGTAAATTTTAACAGGTTAGAATTTAATCACTATAAACTAATAAAATTATAATTTTAATTCCAAAACGGCCACTTACATAAAAAAACGTTGACTTACTAACTTATTTAATCATTTTAGGCTGAATCATTTCTGTAAGCTTTTTACTTGAGACGCTATCAGAATATTCCTTCTAATATTAGGTTTTCTGCTTTATTTAAAATATTTACCGTCTATTCTTCTTCATGCCGCAAGACTTTCTATTATTTTGCATCAATGAAATCCATATTACTTATTACAAAGTTTTTAACAAGAAGAGTGTATTAAAGCCCATAGTCAGTCGGCCTCCTTAAAGTGATCAAAGAACTAGCCGAATGTTCGTGAAAATCAAACATTCGCGTCTTTTGACTTAGACCTTGTTGGTTCTCTTATATCACATACAACTATAATACTCCTGGTTATTTTCTGAAGATATTATAACAGCTAATTTGTGTTTCTATCTGGATGACATTTTCCATCCTCGTAAAAGGTAGTTGAACGAGTGCTTTAGCTAATTGAAAAAAATTGATCAAGTTGATCCTCTAAAGGTAGTTTTATTGATTTTTGTCACCTTTCTTCTTTTGTACTAATCGTCAATAGTCTTGTCCAAATATCGCAATGATTATATTCCTTTTGTTAGCAGAGACTTCATTTTGAATACTTTAAACTATCAAACGGTTTCAATCCTTCGCAGCTTTGCTAAAGCAAGCTAAGATATTTTTACCGATTCTATGCAATATTAGTTTTATAATTTAGTCAATTCTTCTCCACGTATATTTGATTGAAAATTCCAATCAAAATTTGATCGCTTTTGACGACTGATCTTTCAGATGGTCAAAAAAGTGACTTGCGCTTACCCATATTAGACGAACATAATTGCAGACCGCGGGTCACTTGACTCCTCCAAATATTGATACTAACAAATCTAAAGCTGTAAGGCCTGATGAAACGAACTTGTCGAAAAAAATGAATCATAAGAAGATATGATCTTACACATCATTATGCCACTTTGCGTTGGTGTGCCATAAACATGGAAAGCTCTTCCAAATTTAAAAGTGATTCAAAATTCGGGAAAATTCAGTTTTAGAATGAAGCCTTTTCTTTCAGTAAACTGTCTCTTTTACACCAAATTTTCCAAATAAATATTTCGTAGATTATCAAGATTTTAATTAAAGAACGTTAAGAGAAATACTTGCTTAGGCAATGCCATTAATATATATATATATATATATATATATATATATATATATATATATATATATATATATATATAGAATTAATTAATAATTGATTGCACGGGTGATGGTAACAATTTATATCAAGTCATGAGCTTGAAGTAACATCATCGTCAAACAAACATAATTAGTAAATGCCAATTCTCAGTTGCAACGTACTAAAACGTTTCGACCTTCCAGACTCATCAATGATTAATATTTGAAAATGTTCATCGTGGATCAAACCGCATTGAATATATATGTGGAAATCATATATATATATATATATATATATATATATATATTGTCATTCGTGGTCGAACATTTTATTTGGTATGGCCTGACTATTGTATTCGCCCATAGGATTAGAGTCCTTTATGCGGATTCTTTCAATATTAACTATAGCCGCTTCATATAGACAAGGCAGTATTTCCCAACTCCGTTGAAGTTATTCATCTTTCCCGTTAGCATGCGATCCAGTTCTTCTGAGGAAGTATATTTTTTTATTAAGTAAAATTATATATAATAGTTTGCTCATTTAAAGCGCGCTCCTTTGGTAAAACAAATTTAAATTATAATTATTTAGTTATTATTAATTTTTGATGCTCGGACATTACCTCTAACATTCTCTTGGTCAATCTGCTGCTTAAGGATCGTGCTTCCTCTGGTTAATCATCTGACATTCACATCAACTTTAAATAGAGCCACTGACGCGTGCACAGCCTCAATTGTAGCCACTGACGGCGTTCTTTGCCATGAACTCCACGTCTGTCATCATGAATTGTTTCTGACGCGCAAGCCAATTCGTATAGGACGCCGGGCTTAGACTTGTTGCTTGTTGTCGCATGCGGACTTAGTTAACTGTTTTAGGTGCACCTGAAGATCTTATATTGTGCAGTGAACTCAGGGCTCTGGGATTACTGGTTTGCCTATCAGACATATCTGAACTCCATAGATTATGGTTTCCGGAGCAAAACCTGTAGCTGGTGATACTGTTATTCGACAAACCATTTGCCACCTTGTAGTTGCTGGAACAGATCGCAGCAGACAAGTATTCGGCACAAATTTGGTTTAATTTCAGCATTTAATTTCTGAAAATTAGCCGCAGGTCGGTACGAACCGTCATTTTGTAACGCAAAACGATAGTAGTTCAAACAATGCTGAGAATTGTATAATGTAGAAAAAGTAATTCATCCATTCCCTATTGCTACCTCGAATAGTCTGTTTGTTTGGAGAACTATACTAACGATGGCGTCCAATTAGCGATGTGTTTGTTACAGCTACTGCCATCAATACTGGCTCTTCAAAATAATGCGATTGTTCCCAAGCCAATGCCTGTCTCCGCCCCGTGCTGATCCGCTGTGCATAACTCGAAGAATTATGTGAGAGATCGACACCTCTATATGCTGTTTATATGCGGTTCATCCATGGTGTCGCAGAACCACTGTGTATTGGTATTTCTAACTGAAGTTTTTAGAGTCTGGGCTTTTCCTTCCAGGCCACTAGGCGTGCGCGTTTCTGCGCTATATCATGTATGGTCAGGCAGGATATACAAGATAACCTCGTGCGGATGAAAACATCCTTTAGTTTGTGCCACCACCAATAAATTTATACTATATAATTCAAGGGGAAATCATCTGTTAGTAGTTTGTCTGTACAATTTAGCAAAACCTTTCTGGGGACGGGCATCGAAGTGATCCAATGCTTCCAGTTTAAATTCTACATAGAGGATGTTTACATGCAAGTCCAATTGGACTGCTACTGAAAGAACTAATAATTCCTAGATGGTCACGTTTATAATTGTTACTTCTAAGGAGAACTGTTGTGCTTGCACAAAGGTTTTAAATTTTTTCGAACTCCAACTGAGGTCTCTCAACATCTTGTGGTGCAAGCATAAGCTTATATTACGATGAAGGCCAGAACACTGGCGGAGAATAGTGTGCCGCCATTGGGGCTCGCCGGCCATTATTTTTTTCGCCTGTGTGAGTTGGGTCCCTTATTCGGATTCATCAATGTTAGCACCAACCGTTTCACTTAGATTGGACGTCGATTTTTCCAAACTTTTTGGTTAAGTTATTATGAGTGGTAGCAGTCATAGAAATAGTAATATTAGAGGTTATAATAGTATTAAAAGTTTCAGTAGTAGTAGTAGAACAAGATTTAATAGAAATATAAGTAAAATTATTTTCAGAAGGAGTGTTGGTTGCATAAGCTTTATTCACAGTAATGGTATCAGTATTATTATTACTATTTTTATTACTTCTAAAGTTAATATTAATCTTGCTATTACTAATATTATTAGTATTATTATTAATTTTTTTAGTATTTTTATTAATATTCATATTGCTATTATTATAAGTGTTGTTTACTACAGTATTAGGATTAGTATTATATTGGTATTAGCAAGAATTTTAGTTTTAGTATTAGTATCATCATAAGTACATTATTAGTATTATTATTAGTATTATTATAAGTATAAGTTCTTTAAATCAAGTTTTCGAGCTTGAAGTAAACACCAATTCTATTGTATTTAACCAGTCGTCGAACAACATAACAAAACTACCGCCAGCCGCAACGCACTTAAAGTGTGTGGTAGCAGCATTATCATTATTGGTATCATTAGAAGTAGTGGTAGTAGTATTATCAGTATTATTATTACTACTACTTCTATTATTATTATTATTATTATTAGTAGTAGTAGTAGTAGTAGTAGTAGTAATATCACGTAGAATTAGTAGTAGTAATGATAGTTTTCAAGTCCAAATCTTGATTTTTATAAAACGAACGCGTTTTATAAAAATTTTACTTTTAGTGCAGAAACGCAATCGTCAAATATTCGCATGTAATACTATTAGAAACCTTTTTATTTAATTCGATCCAGTCAATGAGATATGTAGTATCGATTTGCCTTCGAATCAATTTGACGTTCACCAAAAAAACAATCCTTTCGTGTCTTCGTCGCCTTCCGTTACACTGTTATCTCGTGAACAAATTTCACTCGGACATTCATTGGCTGATTCGAAGTACAATGTCGGCCTGACACAAGGCTTGCCTTGGCCCGCGTCCTCTACTTTTGGCCTAGCCTTTACGTCAACTGGGCTTTCAACTTCTCTACATTTGCAGAGTCAACTCATGGCTGGAATCAAGAAGAACTACACCAGTTGTGCTTCGACTGTCGAATATCCTGTGTGTACAAAAGCAACTGCAAACACTGATACCTCGTATGATGCCAAAGCAAAAATAACGAGAGAAAATACAGAAATGGCCACATTAGAGACTGCTACTTATTCCACCATTAATAGCACTGCTAGAAGTGGACATATTTTCGATGCTTTAGATGGTAAATTACATTCAGGCTCTTATTCTTTCGACCCCCCTAATGGTGTGTGCGTCAAGAGTCAATCGGGAGATCCAAAATTTGATGCCAATTCACTGTACACGCCGTCGTCTTATCCATACAAGGTAAACAACTTAACCATTTTTGCTGTGTGAGATGAGCAGGCAACTACATTGTCGTTGATAAATGTACAAATCACCAATGGCTTTTAACGCCTTGTCATTGAATATATTTTTGCGACTGGTTCAGAAAAAAGCTTAATTTTTGTATTTTTTTTATTGTTCCAGATATTTTTATCGATGATATGTATGATGGACAAATAAATAGTGTAACCCTTTCTTATGACCAATATTTTGTAATGAGTATGCCTTATTTTGACTTCCTTGTAGAAATGAAAATGTTACTAAACTGAATTTAGTTTCAACGGGATGATGAAATCTCACCGTTTAAATATTAAAATGTGGCGAAAACTATTTTCTTAAACAATTTTTGTAATGAATATCATCAATAGAAAAAAACTGCGAAGAGAACTCGTGTATATTGGTTATAATTGATGATACGGAGACGAAATTTAAGATCGTACTTCTCTACGTTTGTCTAGTCGAGATAGAAAGGTGCATATTTTAACGTGAAAAAAACTTAAAAGCCATTTTAAAATAGGTTGAGTGTGCTAGACAAAGAGAACATAATTGACAGCATCAAGGCAAAGCCACATCAGTTGTACAGCTTCCTTATGGTTTTGACTGTATTACTTCACAAACAAGTCTAATCCTCGCAGTTAACTAAGACAAGAAAATTACGAACATTACTTTACTAGAAATCTGCAACAGGATGGTCACTGAGCTCGATCTGTTGCCATACCAGACTGGGTATCCAATCATTAACTACTATAAAAACGTGGCCATTAATCAGGTAGACATATATTTCCTATACCACATTTTTATTGTCGCTGACTTCAGCTGATTCTGACATGTCAAAATTTTTAAACATTGCGTCTTACGCCAATCTAGTGTTAGTTGCGATAACAATGTCCAGCTGGGCATTTAAATTGTAGGCTTACGTAAAACGTGATCGAGCCAGCTCAATTGATGTAGCTTTATTTTTTTGTCTAATGAGAGCACTTGCTGACCTATCCAATTATACTTCTACGTATTACGGCGCTGCCAATTCGTTTTTGGTACTCTATATAAGTCACGCTTCTCAAACAGCCATGGTCTAATGTCTTTAAGCATTTAATGTCTTGGACTTTAAATAGTAAATTTTCACTAGTGTGTAAAACAACTAAACATACATATGCATTGTACAAGAGACCTTTAAGGTAGTATGAGAGACACATTTCCACATAAATGGCAAAGCTTTGGAGACAACTACTCTTGCTTTTGAGTTTGTCATATTCTCCAAATCACACAAATTTCCTGAGATTTTGATGCACCTATCAAGATTTTCAGACTACCCAACTACGTCCAGATAATCACTACGAATCCGTCGAGTTGAAGTGGATGATGAGTGATGCTTCAGAAGGGTGTGAATGTCTACCGTATGACGGAACGTCCACTGCTATTCTATTCAAGAATATTAGTTTTTAAATAATAATAAAATATCGTCTTTAAAGTGAAGATAGACTTTCATAACACCAGATAGAACATTAGCGCCTGCATCATGAAAGTATGCTAGAGTGTACTTCGTAATGTTTTCAATGACAAAAGTTAACAGAATTAGGAAACGTGGTTATCCATTACGGACATCACTACTAGTCATAAAGATGTTCGATAAATCATTGTAGGCCCTTATTTGACAATAAGTGTTTGTGTAGAGTGCACGTTGAATATATAAAAATTTAGTCTGTTTACAAATCTTGGCAGAATATCGAATAGAGCATTGCGATCTACTGGGTAAATGCACCCTTGATTTCTAGACTGGTAGTTATTTTAGGAGGGCATTATACACGTCGCTGTTAAAGAATTCGCATTAACGAAAAAATAGTATCTATACAACTTCGTCTTGGCCAAATATCCGCTTAATCTTCTTTAGTGTGTGATCCACGATGGTTAAGAGAACGTGTATATTACTCAATGCGAATAACATAAAAATTATTGGAGTCAAGCTTGCACCACGATGGTTATCGCAACAGCTACGACTGCATTTTTTTGAAGATAGGGATAATGGTCAGTTTACTCCCAGCAACTGGCACGGTCTCGTTATTTCAAAGATCAGTCAGTGCCCTAAAAATTATGTCGCCACCACTATTAAATGTGTTCAGAAGCAGACCATCGAAACCTGCAGAGTTTGAATTTTACAGAGGCAAAAATGCTTTTAATATTTCTAGCTATGATTGTTCAAGATGAGCGTTCTACGCTGTTGGTATAGGTTGAATTTCATGGATCAAGGCTAATGCAGATGTCACAGAAAATTTATTTTGAAGTGTTCAGCTCACAGATCAGGAAAAAAACACTTTATCGGTAATTTGATTATTTTTACAAACACGTATTGTTTCGCTAACTTTTCACTTTCTCGAGCTTGTAGCACAAGAAATGTTGAAGAACTGTCTGTTACCTGATGTGAACGATTATTTAATCTTTTACGCCAGTTTGGTTCAAATGAAATCAAGATTAACATTCAAATCTCGCTTAAGTTGGTGTCTTATAGTTCTACAGATATTATTACGAGCTCAGCTAGCAGGTATCTGGCGCCTAGTTTTAAGAAACTTTACAGACTTTTTGGAGATACAATGAATCATTTTACGGGAGCCTACAATGCGGCGTACAATAATACTTGCTTTCTGCATTTTATATTCATCCACAGTAAGTCTGAGATTGAAATATCAAGACCTAACTTGGATTTTAAAAAAAATTGTACTTTCAGTGGAACAACTTCTGTTCAAGTTTGCTTACAACTATTTGAGGTATATTCTTGTTTGGCATTCCACAAATGTTAATGCCAAACTGCAACCGATAAATGCATAGTCCAAAGTACGTATTCCAAAATGAAGGAAAATCCTAGATAAAACAACATCATCTATAACTAATTGCTATTTGACCTGTTTGAGTCTTCGTTTTTCCAGCGGCTGGAGGACGCTATATGGCGCATCGCCTTACACTACACCTGAAGTTGGTGATACTCAAGTATAATATATGCCTCGCGTAGCTATCCAACAGTTATTCACTATTATTGTTGAACATGGAGTTGAAAGTATATATTCTACAACAATAGTAACGCGGTACTAGAGCGTGTATGGATTTCTGTGAGTGGAATCAAAAATTGCATGAGAGTAGCATTTCCATCTTTTGAACAGCCAACAAATGTTTCTTGAAGGAACTTCTTAGTTGCGAACCTGGATTAATTGAAATTACCTGATCTGCGTTTTGACTAACGCAGCTTTCATTGTTCCAGTAATTTTCTTTTTGCAATATATTTCGACCTACTTTACCGTAGGTCTTCATCAGTTGCATTTCACGAAAAAAAAGAAATGAAACTGATGAAGACCCACGGTAAATTAGGTCGAAAAATATATTGCAAAAAAAAATTACTGGAACAATGAAAGCTGCGTTAGTCAAAACGCAGATCAGATGATAGCCAATAAATGAGACGCAATCACAGTCATAGATATAAATTTTTACTTTCTATAAAATTTGTTTAATGTGATGGAGACAGTTTTTGGCAGGTTAGCATATGGAATATAAATTAACTTTTTGTTGCTTCAATTCCTACTGATATCTTTAGCCAATTCGGTGGTCTGGATAAACGTAAATCTGCGTGATGTAAGTGATATAGCACCTATCGCAATGTAACCCCATATTGCGCAATTTCGAAATTGATACTTGGCGATGTCAAATTCGCATAACAATTGGCTGATGAGTGTTCGTAGCTGAGTCCCGCCTTAATTTCAAAACATTGAAACTCTTTTCTTTTATTTAAAGTTAAACTGCTGGAACTAAATGAATAAATTGTGGTAAAAATCGTGACAGAGTGCAAAATGAATCAGATCTTCTTGTTTGTCTATTTCATTTAAAAATCGTCCAGTGCTAGATAACGAATGCGATATTGAATCTTGCTTAAAACCACTCTATTGGCAAATCTCGTCAATTCGATGGCATTGCAAGATTTAGAAGGAATCTTAATGATTGTATGACCGGATATGTTGTTGACATAACTTTTTCTAATATTCTGACTTCTTAACTTTGAAAGTTTTCAATGATATTCAGTAAGTTTAAGATATTACTGCTGCTTCCTTTTGTGTGATATTTTTATATCAACCACTCTGTTTCATTTTTAAATAGGTATAACTTTGTTATTAAAATCTTGTGGGATTAACCTAATCGAAAATGCTTAATTAAATGCATTTTGCTTTCTCGTGACAGCAACTCCCACGGCTGTTTCAGAACTCCGAAACATTTTTGTGAAGAGGTATTCTTTTAAAGTTGAATGAGAGCATAAAAAATAGAGTAAGTCTAGTTGTGGAAATAACTATCAAATAGTATTGATAGAATTTTGGCGTGCTAAAATGACAATTTATTTGTTGAAAATGAGTCAAATGTACACTCAGGCATCGTTACAACAAATATTTTTGTAGCTTGCGAGGAAAATATTTATTCAAATTTACCTGAGAGGATTCATGTGATCAAAATGTAGGCAAAGCACCAACTGGCTAATAATCACGAATTTAAACGCAACTTTAAGATTTATGCGAACTGGTTTTGCTAGATGTTTCTTCATACGGCATCCGTCAGTTTTAATTTTAATATGAAAGTCCAGCTAGACAGCTCCGATCTGGCATTATATGTAACTTGGAATTAATACCTAATTAGATTGTAAGACAGGATTGAATTTTATATTTATTGTCATTAAATACAAAACGGTGTACGTGATTGTATAGACAATCTATCTATTATACCATGGTTTCGTTCTTATTCGATAAGCACTACCTGTTATCCATGACTGTTTTTATTGATATATTTTTTACTTAACAGTTTTTTCGAAAAGGAATGCATATTCTCAAAAAAAGGCCTGGGAAATCTGTGTGTTGTGCTATTTCGTTTCAATTCTATGTATATTATTCTTCGTTATTATACATAAGAATACGGCATTTTATCACGTTTTAAAAAAATTTCGTGAATTTGAATAGACGGATCAACACGATTAGGCATGGAATTGGCGAAGACCACCTCAATGAGTTCTGTCGAATTTGACTATCTGTCATTCACCTAAATGAACACACAAAGACAATAAGTTACATAATTTACAGGTCAAAGTAGACATTTGTGTGATTACAATTTTTAGATTTAAAATTTTAGATATTAATGATTAAAATATTAACTGATAAATTGCGAACATTTTGTTATCAAATAAGCAAATGCTGTGAATAGAATTGTAGCCCTTTGCTCACAAAGACCAGTGAGTGTATTTTGTAAATTGTTTTAAAGCGCGCTTACTGCTCCATTTCTCGAAACGTTTGAATTAAAATCGCTTAAATGGTATTTGATTTAACATTTTGGAACAGGCCAAGATAACAATCTTCATTATCGTGACTCAGAATGTTAAATTTAATCAGGTGCTCCGTCCTTTCGTTGCAGGATTCTCTTTGCATTATTTAAAAACGTCATTAAGTAAATTTTATCCATTTAGTCCATATCGATCACATTTTTTATCAGCTTTGAGTTCTTTACATTTACGCTCACAATTCTTATGTTTCGATCT